>PVKA01040765.1:0-18541 GCA_004027165.1 Ctenomys sociabilis | reverse complement strand
ACTCCATGTTCATATATACTGTATACATATTAAAAGCTGTAAGCACCCATCTTCATTTAAAACTAATACTATGTCAATTATGATAGGAACAAAATATGTCATGTATCTATAAACAAACCTAAAAAGTCAGGTACAAATATGATTCTAATTATAATACATTATATGATTATATTATTAAATAAGATATAAACAACCATAATTTTTAAGGAATTTTTTATAGAAGTTTTCCCTAGTAATTGAATTGAATGCAAGAGCAATGCAAATTTCATATTACTTTCAGAAGAAATTTCTTCAACCAAATTCTAAACTTTGTATGGAATATGAATTTTAAATAGTGTTAGGATCCTCAATAATATAAATAAATGTACAGATTAAATACAAATTTTAGTATGTTAACTAGCAGGGAAATATTTCATTGATGGATATTACAAGTGTTATTCACTTAAATAGTGCTAAAGACCATAAAAATACATAAGACTTCATACATGAAACAAATAAAAGAGGGGACAATAAAAATGCAGTGAGTTTCAAGTGTTTGCATTTATTATAAATTACAGAGGAAATGATCCTGCATTATTCTTTAATTGGCAGACATGTGCTACTGCAAAAAAGCCAAAAGATGTTCACCCAGCATGAACTCTGTGGAATCTGCGGCAATGAAGTGTCAATGTGAATTCAGGTACTCTAAAGAATACATGTGACCCCTAAGTTACACTGATAGGACTGAGAGACTCCAGGGGCACTAGTAACGTGTTTTGCGTGTGTCTGGGTGGGTCATGGAGGTATGACCTTGGTACTATGTTCCTAGCCCTTTCTCCCTGGTGCTTTCCATCACTTTGCTTCTTGGCTGCCAAAACATGAGCAGCTTTGATCTACGATATCCTTTTCCCATGACAGTTCTGCCTTGGAATGGTAATAAGAGGCTGTTGCATGCAGAGTGTGGCCCAGGAGACTGGCCCTTATTCATCCATTGATTCCCTCAGGCTCTTTAGGATGCTCTCAAGATGACTGATCCACACTTTAATGAAACCATAAATTAAAACTTCCCCCTGAATTGTGAATGATGGCTATTTAGTACCAGAAATGGGAAAGCTAATCAATTCAATGCATAAATATTATGCAGGGACTGGGGAGATGGCTCAATAGAATAAACGTTTCCCTGGCAAGTGCAAGGGTCTGAGTTCAATCCCTGGTTCTGCCAAAATAATAAATCAAAATAAATAAATAAATATTATGCAGTGTGCTGCAAACAGAGGTGGACTATGTGACCATGGATTATGTAAAACAAGTACTTTCATTTAGTTTTATTCTAAAATTAAAGATACCCTAAAAAACAAATTCCATGTAAAATATATAAACAGTCAAAGGTCAGAAATACCTGTACCCAAATATTAGCACCATTATTAACACAAATGAAAATCTGTTATAATTTAGGTTTACTTTACTCACTGCACATTCCCAACTAAGGGAATTTTATTGCATAACAATTTATAATGATGCAGTAACACCCCAGTGCTCTAAATCTAGATGCACCCAATTCATGCTTCAGTGAAGAATTTTTTTTAAATTTCCATTCACCTATGACCAAATGTATACTATTCCTGCTATCTACTTTCATATAAGGAACACAGTATGTTTAACATAATCATTTTTCAAATCTCTTCATCTATATTTCCTTATATAGAGTGTGCCTTTTCAATTAGTTGATGAGAATATTTTGACCTCCTTTCCTTTCATGTAGAGGGTTTAGGCTCAATGTTCCTTATTCTTTCTGTGAGCACTGAATTAGTAAATAATTCAGCTAGGTGCACAGAAATAAAAACTCCCACAACTGAGCTCATCAATTCTATTTGTAAATCAAAATTTGTCATATAACTGTAGAACAGTATTGAATCAGCATGAAAATAATGAACATGTTTTGTATTCACTAGCTTTATAAATTATTTTCAGACTGGAGAACCCATCTTTGAATATGATATCAATTCTTTGCCTACAAGATTAGACATAATGATTGAATAGTCGAAGGACTGCAATCAATTTAAAAACAATAGAATGTTGGTAAGTTAAAAACTTATTCAATTGAAAAAACAGTTCTGCATAAAAATATATTGTAACCTTTAAAGTTCTATAATGTCAGAGATATTCATTTTGAATTGAAATATCAAGACTCTTTTTGCGAATAGCTGGAGATTGCTGACAAGTTTTACAATGGTACTCATGTTTTTCATAGGCATTTAGTAATATCATGTCCTTTTAGGTTCTCCTGGCAGATATTTTATTTGAAGTTGACCTAAAACTAAAATGGCTGGGGCAGGGGAAATGGTTCAGTGGAATAAGTGCTTCCCTGGCAAGTGTGAGGGTCTGAGTTCAATCCCAGGTTCCACCAAAAAGTAAACAAACAACAACAACAAAAACTAAAATGGCCAACTGTGATCTCACCATTTCTTATCAGCTATTCAAAATGCAAAGTATATCAGAATTGTCAAATAAAATATTCATGATTTATGATTTTATGGATCCTCTTTTTAACAATTTTTTCATTTGTTTTCAATTAAAAGTCTATTTTTAAAATGTTCTGTGATTGAATTCTAGAGTTTTCACAACAGTAATTTCACTGTTAAATTAATGCTCTATCAACATTGTGATCAGCAGCCGCCCGTATGCAATTTAAGAGCACTGTGTTTACTAAACCATAAGTCTCTTTTCTGGTCTGCTTTTCATTTTCCATTCATTTCACATATTTCAAGTATTAGAAGACTTTAAATTACCTCCCTAGGTAATTTAAATGTTCTTCTTACTTTACAAATGTAGTTATAGTGTTATACAAACAAAAAATTAATTCCTCTAGTCAATATAAGTGAACAATTAAAAGTTTCAAACTCGAAGGATAGTCTGATGTCTATCATTTACATTTCTGTAAATGCTTAGAATAAATAAACCCAGTGCCAATGTCACTTAAAGGTTGGCTTTTTAAGGTTTGGACTAATAGCTCCATAGATTAATGTGCCTGCAAGCAGGCCCAGGGGCTGGAGGTTTGATCCCTGGGCCTACCATGCCAGCCCCATCCCTGGGGCGCACCAAAATGGCAATTAAGGCTGGGTGTGGTGGCATGCACCTGTAATCCCAGCGCTTGTGAGGCTGTAAACAGACATATCACTATCAGTCTGGTCTTGTAGTGAGACCCTGAACACTCTGTAAGCAGAGTGTTCTCTTCCTTAAAATTAAAAACAAAATTAAAAAAAGTTAAAGGGGGGCTGGTGAGATAGATCAGTGGACTAAGTGTCTGCTTAGGAAAGCTCAGGGATTGTGGCTCAGTCTCCAGCGTCACAGAGCACAAAAGCCTGCCCCCAGGCATGCTGAGCTGGCTACCGAGTCCAGGCATGGTAGCACACAACTATAATCCCATATCTGGGGAGGCTGAAAACAGGAGGATCACTATGAGTCCAAGCTGTATAGTGAGATCCTGTATCAAATATATAAAAAATAAATAAATATTCTGTATTCTTTTCACCATTCAGGAAATTTAGGATTTTTTTTATTTGCTTAGAATTTGACACTAGACAACTATGCATCTGTAATGTAACTTTTTAAGTATTCATAGAAATAATGTAAATGGTTCAGCTATACTGAAACCTTAAAAAAGCATCTAGAAAATAAACTAAATACATTGTATACTGAAAAAGTAGAAACCAAGTTTCATTTATATTTCAATTTAAGAGAATTTCATGCAAATGTAAAATGTAGAAATTCAGAGATTTTGGTGGTGATTCAAAGTGAATTATACTCACAGGGAATTGAGTAGGTTTTTTTTTCCATTGGGAGAATATAGTTCATGTCTGGGGATTTAAATTCTAAATATTCCTAAACAGTAGAGAAATGTTGCACTAGACTGTGGACAAATTAAGTTTTTGCTGTTTCTTACTTCATCTCTTCCTCCCACCCCCAGTTCATCTTTTGCACAACTAATATTCACAGGCATATGTGGATAATTTGTACCAATCTAGATATTTCATTTGTTAGTCCTCTTGAGATATTTACATAGAAAGCATAAGGATACAACTGAACACATTTTGAGTTTTAAAAATGTGTGATGAAATGAAAGGATAAAATCCCACCTTATTTTTGAAGAGGACATCAGTTTGTCACATTTATATCAATATTTTTCCTTTGAAATTACACATTTTAGTCATGTCATTGTAATTATTGTTGCAGCTGTAATAATTTTCTGTATAATTATTTCTTAGCTTTTTAAAAAGTCTGTTATATCACTTCTTGGCCTTTTGGGTAAGATCAAGTGTAAAAGTCTGTTACAAACAATAAAAATGTCCAAAAAGAAAGTGAAAATCAATGCAAAATTCTACAACTTACATAAAAGAGTCCAAGTACAAGTAGTTGTATTTATTGCTACAGTTTACTGGAGAGGATCTTCAGGGACCAAGGCAACTTCCGGACTGTTCTCTATCACAGCACAGGTGACCTTCAAGATTTTGGGTAATATCTACTGACAGAACCAGGGAATATGCTTGGGACAATTTCACTTTAAGTCTCTTTCAATGCTGCTATTCCATTAGAGAATGAATTGTCATTACTTCTGACCCAAGTATATTATATTCCTAACACATTTTTTGACCTTCATAGAAATAAACATTTTAGTGGAAATTTTACTGGGGGGTTTCTCTGTGCACCTGAAAGGTCTCTAGAGAAAAAATAGAAAATGAGAAATTCTTCCAAAATATCTGCTTCCTTGATGTGAGACAAAGAACTATTTCTTTTCCTTGAGAAATGCAGTCAATCTTACTTTCAGATTTCTCAGAAGCTTAGCTTCCAATGAAGTTTGGAAGTGCTATAAGCATGCTACTGAAAGAGTGCTTTAGAACCATTAAATAAATGGATACAGCACAACTGTATGTTGGAAAGTCATCATCTTTACTTTGAAACCTTGTCTTTTGATGGAACAGTTAAGTAATCTCTGTCATGACAACTTACACTTTTCTGTAATATATAGTTAATAATGAAAAAGCAGGTATGCTTTAAATTCCAACATTTTTATGTCACTTACTAGTAATTAGAAAAGTATATTTTCCATTTTAACAAACCAAGAACAAGTGTATAATCAGATGACATACAAAATACATAGATATTTTACCTTTATATCAGGGACAACATAGGAACAAAGTTTTCAAATATATATGAACATATCATAAGGCAACAAAGCTAAGTGAAAACACTTGGGCAAAAGCAAAAAAGCTGGTGATAAATCTTACTGCTTAGTATACATATGAACTGGCACAAGATTGAATAAATAAAGTATCATTAAGAAAGCAAGGCCACATTTTTTGTGGCTGGCTCCGCCTACACGGGGAGCGGGGCTGGCATGGTGTGTGGATTGAAGCACAGTCCCTGCACACTTGCATAAGAAGGCACTTTTGACCATTGAGTTATCTTGCCAGCTCCAATTCTACTTTTGTTTATAAGGGCATAACTGGTATGCAGCTTGCCTTTATTAGTAAACAAGAGTCTAAAGATAAATGGATAGATGATAGAGGATAGATAGATAGATAGATAGATAGATAGATAGATAGATAGATAGATAGACAGATAGATAGATAGATAGTTAGACAGAAACACATTTGTTAGCATTATGTTGTGGATAAGAAAGACAATAGTTGGAGAGAATGGAAACAAAGGACATATATTTTGCAGTCACATTCCAGGCTGCTGAATGCCTCATCCCAGGCACACACCCAGATGTGGGCACAATGGTGAGGACATGTTGATTGTGGAAACATTGCTTGCCTGAGAAGACAGAGTGGAGGTAAGAGAGGCTGAAACATAAGGATTAATAGACTAGAGGACCACAGAACAGGAACTGTCAGGTAAAGTAGTTCTAGATATATACAGTGCAACATGTTTGTTCTTTGAAGAGAAATAAGCTCCTCAAGAGCACAGTGACACTCCAAAAATCAAATAAAGAATAACTACTAGAAAAGTAAACACTACTGAAAATTTTCCAGTCATACTCATACAACAGGAATATTTCCTAAGGTTTATCAAACAATGTAGAATCAGTAATGAAGACATGTCAAAAGAGAAAATCTCAAGACCAAATGGCAGGAATTCATTCAAAGGGAAAATAATCATCCACAATACTTCTCAAATGATTCTGAAGAGCAAATGAAAATTAAACAGTTTCAAATATTGTATAAGGCCAGGGTTACCTGTATACTTTCCCATGTGATACAAAGACGTTTCAATATATAAAATAAATATGCTACACGGTATTAACAGAATAAAGGATAAAACCACATTATCAGTTTCATAAATGCAGGAAAGTCATTTGTTATTTTAGCCTTTCATGGGAAAAATCTTTTAAAAAATTAGGCATATAAATTTTTACCTTGAAGAATAAAGTCCATATATGAAAAGACCTCAGCTAAAATCATACTGTACAGCAAAAAATTAGAAATGTTTAAGAATATAGCACATAGTATTTCTACTCTTTCTTTTTATTTCAACATTGCACTGGGATTCATAGCAGAGGATTTAGAGGGAAAAAAGGAATAAAAACCAGTATAAAGGAAAAAAATCTAAATTATATTTACCTCAAACATCATATTTATAAAGTATTAAAATATACACATGCAACTATACACAGATATAGGAAATTATAACTACCTGCCATTTAAGAACTTTGGAAGATTCAGGAGGCCTACACAACTTTAATATGCTCTGAGCATTAGCCCTCAGTGTGCAGGCATAGAACTTGCACTGGTGCCAGTCCAACCTTTTATGAGCTTAGGAGGATTCTGGGTGGCCTATGGGATCCTGATGGAACTTGCCAGCACTCATCAACTCCACTGAAGCTTTGTTGGGCATTGGCCAGTAACCCAATAGTAGTGAGAGCCTATCCTGCTCCCCACTGCAGGAGAAACCTGACACATTCCTCACCGCTTTCCCACCACTGCTAGGATAGATACATAGCTACTTTCTCTTCATTCAGTAAGAATAAGGATTTGTACTAATAGTGTTTGGACAGGATATCATGTCTGCATCTTGTGCTCTGAATGACTAGTACAAAGACAATATGCAATGTATTAATTGTTGTGACTTTCCTACCAACCTGTTTTGAAATTGTCTCATTGCAATTTTTTTCTGAATAAATGATCTTAAAAACAAGAAAAAAATGCCAAAATGCAGTAGCAAAATATAATCTCAATCGTTCTCACATAGTACAAATTCAGGAGACAAAAACATACATAAACTTGGAAATCACACACCTGAAATTTCTGAAATAACAGCAACTTAAGTAAAGAAACAAGTGCATCATACTATAGAAGAAGTAATATCAGAAATAACCTCTCTGGTTACAAAAAAAGAAAACCAGCATTCATGAAAGAACTGCTCAGTATAGCTAAAGAAGACACAGATTAAAAAAAATACAGAAGAGCAAAAGGATGTAAACACTAAATGAATAATTCAGGAAAGAATTAGAAGGCACGAAACTGGTTGAAATAGATGTGAAGGAAATTAAGAACTTCTAGAAAGATGGCAAAACTGTCTAAAGAAAACTAAAGATAAGATTTTCACATCACGAAGAGAGAAGTGCAGCTAAAGAATGTGAAAAGAAAGATCTCTTCAGGCTAAGAAGGAACCAGGATATAACATAGCAGCTACAAGATTACACAGAAAAAAATAACATAAGAATAAGAGCTGTCAATAAAATAGTGAGACAGCATAATGACATAAAAACACTATTTGCAGTAATTTTGTAAACATAACAGAAGAATCTAACATATAGTAAGTGAGGCATACAAAACTCCAAACAGCCATAATAAACATAATTCTATAACTAGACACAAAATAATCAAGATCTTAGAAATTCAGCGCAAGAATAGAATACTAAAAGCTGCTAGACAGAAATAACATATCACCTATAATAGAAAGCCCAACAGAATCACAGCAAATTTCTCAACACAAACTGTGAAATCAAGAAGAGCTTTAGCAAAATATTTCAGGTCCTGAAAGAAAATAACTTTCAACGTAGATTGAGGTATCCTGCAAAACTGTATCAAATTCAACAGCAAGATAAGATCCTTCCATGACAAAGTAAGAAATTCAAGACCATGAATACAACCCTACGAAGAGTATTGACCGATATTTTAGAAAGAGACAAAAATGTTCACAGCTTCATGAATAACAGAAAGGAATGACCAAACAGATCCAGTAATTAAGCAGTGAGAAAAAGTATAGAACCTATTGTGCACAGAGCTATGCTGTATAGTGTATATCAACAGAATAACATGACAAAGATAAATCAATGCATATCAGTTATAACAATCAATGAAATGACCTCAATTCACCAAAGAAACAGACAAAGTGGACTAAGAAACAAAATCCAACAATATGCTGCTTACAAGAAACACATTTAACTCAAAAGGAAAGTTATTTTGGTCTGTTTTATTCATAGACCAAAAATGAAAGGATGGAAAATAATTCTCCAAGCCATGGAAAACCAGAAAAAATCAGGCTTAGCTATTCTGGTTGCTGACAATGTCATTTCAAGCCAAAAATCATTCAAAGACACAAAGAATGCTGCTATGTACTTTTTTTTATGCATTTCTTAAGAGGAAAGGATAACAATTATAAATATATATGCACCCAATGTAGGAGCACCAATCTAAATAAGGCATATTTTAATAGATATAAAAAAAATCCAGTGAGCAATGATACAACTGTCATGGGGATTTTAACCCACCTTTGTCATAAAGAGATAGATTAACTAGGCACAAAATCAGCAAAATAATAATATCACTAAGCCAAACTTCTGAAGAAATCGACTTGGTAGACCTTTACAGAGTGTTTAACCCAGCAACAACAGAACACATATAATTCTTAGCTGCACAAGGGACATTCTCCAAAATAAACCATGTATTAATTAGCACACAGAGAAAGCTTAAGTAAATGCAAAAGAATCCAAACTATCCCATGTATACTATTTGACCACAGTGCAAAGAAACTGGAAATTATGGACAAAAGAAGCCACAGAAACAACATAAATACATAGAAATTAAGAAAAACCTCTTAAACAACTAGTGGATCAAATAGGGCTGGACAGACAGCTCAATGGAATAAAGTAACTGCTTAGGCAGGCACAGGGACAGAGTTTGATTTCCAAAGTGCTGTGCAGGCCTTGGACCCAGGGCGTGCTGAAACAGTGATTGAGACTGGGCATGGTGTTGTGCACTTAGAATCCCAGCAGTTGGGAGGCTGAAAACAGAAGGATCACCATGAGACCAATCTGTATAGTGAGACCCTGTATACCCTGTACTAAATTTGTGACAAAATAAAAAAATTACAGTGGTAAATTCACACACTAGGAAAACATAACAAGCCCAAATAAAGAATCTTATGCCACACCCCAAGCACCTAGGGAAAAAAAAAAAGAGCAAGTCAAGCCTAAAGCCCTAAGAAAGCAGGAAATTATAAAGAGTAGAACAGAAATTAATGCATTCAAGGCAAACAAAACAATACAAATAAATGAACCAAAGTTTGTTCTCTGAAAGAATAAAGTTGATAAACCCCCAGATAATCTAATCAAAAAAGAAGAAACAAAATCATAGAATAAGGAATAAAAAGTATAAAATCACTACAGACCTTGAAAAATTTAGAAGAACTTCAATACTTCCAAAATCTTTAGTCTTACAGGAGGAAATGGACAGTTTACTAGATACATATAAAATAGCAAAACTGAGTTAAAAAGATATACAAACTCTGAATAATCCAATAACAGGAAACAGAATTGAAATTGTAAAAAGAAAAAAAAGGCCTAGCAACAAAGAAAAGCCCAGGTTCAGATGGATTTGCCCCTGAATTCTGCAATTCTATTCTCAGTGGAATAAGTGCTTCCCTAGCAAGCACAAGGGCCTGAGTTCAATCCCCGGTTCTGCAAAATAATTATTCATTTTAATAAAAAAGATATTTCTTCCTCAGAATATCTACTTTATTTTTTTTCTTTGTGTGTGTATGTAATTTAAATTTTTAAATTAATTTCATTGTGTTAGAAATAGCAATGAAACAGTCTCAAAACAGGTTAGTAGAACAGCTACAACAATTAAAACAATGGGCTGGGTAGATGGTTGAGTAGAATAAGCACTTCCCTGGCAAGCACAGGGCCTGAGTTCAATCCCCAGTACACTGCATATTGTGGTCTTTGTAGTAGTTATTCAGAGGACAAGATGTAGACAAGATATTTTGTCTAAAGAATATTACTACAAACCTTTCTTCTCATTAAACTAAGAGAAAATAGCTGTATATCCTATTGTATATGCATAGAGAAGATTTAATGCCAACTGTTGTCAAACTCTTCAGTGAAACTGAAAAGGAGTAATTATTCCTGGAAGCAAGTATTACTCTGATTCCAGAACCAGAGAAAGGTCCAACTCAAAAAGAGAACTACAGACCAATCTCTCTAATGAACACACATGCAAAAATCTTCAGTGAAATACTAGCAAACAGAATATAGCAAATCAAGAAAATCATACATCACAACCAAGTGGGATTCATCCCAGGAATGCAGGGATGGTACAACAGATACAAATCATAAATGTACACAAGCAGAGCCAAGAACAAAAACCACATGGTCATCTCAAAAGATGCAGAAAAGCTTTTGACAAAGTCCAACACTCATTCATGATAAAAACCCTACAGAGAGTTGGGGTAGGTGGTTTATATCTCAACTTGACAAAAGCCATGTATAAGAAGCCTATAGCTAACATCGTACTGAATGGGCAAAAAATGAAAAATGTCCCTTAGAAATCAGGAACAATACAAGAATGCACTGTCTATACTCCTATTCAATGTAGTTCTGGAAATGTTAGCCAGAGTGCTTAGACAAAGAGAGAAATAAAAGGAAGAAGGATTGGAAAAGAAGAATTGAAATTATCATAATTATTAAATTACCAAATGATATTCTACTTACAGGACCCCAAAAATTCCACCAAGGATATTGTATATTTTAAACACCAACTTCATTAATATAGCAGGATACACAGTTAATACTCAAAAATCAGTAGCACTTTTGTGCACAAACAATGAATGCACTGAGACAGAAATTTTGAGGAAACAGCACCTAGCACAATAACACCCCACAAAATGAAATACATAGGAATCATTCTTACAAAAGAAGTAAAAGAAGTTAAAAAAGCTTTATACAGTGAAAATTACAGTATTCTAAGAAAAGAGATTTAAGATGATTTGAGAAAATGGAAAGATATCCTATGCTCTTGTGTAAGAAGAACCAAAATTGTGAAAATGGTGATAATCCCCAAATTGTTATGCAGATTTAATTCAATCCTAAATAAAATGCTATTAATATACCTCACAGAATTAGAGAAAAACTTTCCTCAAATTCATTTGGAACTAGTAAAGGGCCAGAATATCAACAGCAATCCTGGGAAACAAAGCAAACATAGGAAGTATCACTATCCTGGACCTGCAATTATGCTATAAAAATACTGTGATAAAATCAGCATGGTACTGGCATAGAGACAGACCTGAAGTCAGTGAAACAAATTAGAACATGCAGACACTACTGACAAACACTCAGTCACCTTATCTTTGATAAAGGAAACAAATATGTATACTGGAAGGAATAGCCTCTTTATTAAATGGTACTGAAAAAACTACCTTTCTACACGCCAAATGCTAAAATTAGACTCATGAATATTAGCCAACATGGACAGAAGTTTTAAACATTAAAATGAAACAAAAATTTTCTGGAGAAAAATGTAGGTAGAAATCTTAGAGACATAGGGTTAGGTACAGAGTTCATGAACAAAAACCAAACCAGTGGGGAATACTTGAAAGAATCAACAACTAGGATCTCATCTGCTTGAAAAGTTTGTGCACTTCAAAGGAAACCTCCAGCAGAGTAAAAGGGAAACCCACAAACTGGGAAAAAATATAGTCGACTGTTCCAACAAAGGCCTTCTGTCTAGAACATATAAAGAATTTTTAAAAATCAGGCCTCCCAGATTTAAAAACCCAATCCAAAACTGGGCATCTCAAATGAATAATACTTTTCAGATGAAGAAATACAAATGGCAAGTAAATATATGAAAAAATGTTCAACACTGGGTCATTTGAGAAATGAAAATTAAAACAACACTGAGATTCCATCTCATGCCCGAAGGAATAGCTAACATCACAAAGTCAGGCATTAATAAATACTGGATGGGTTGTGGGGAGAAAGGAATCCCCTACTGCTAGTGGGAATATTATCACTATGGATGTCAGTGTGGAGATTCCTTAAAAAGCTAGGACTGGTAGGGCCAGCCAAATAGCTCAGTAGATTAAAGCACCTGCTTAGGCAGATGCAGAGGCCAGAGGTTCAATCCCCATATCTGCCACGCTGGCCTCAGCCTCGGGGTGCACTGAGACCATGATTGAGACTGGGCATGTAATCCCAGCTCTTGGGAGGCTGAACACATGAGGATCACTACAAGCCCAATCTATGTAGAGAGACCCTCTAGAGAACCTGTCCTAAATGCATTGAAAAAGAAAAGCTAGGATTGGAGATGCTATTCAAGCCAGCTATTTTCCTCCTGGAAAAATAACTGAAAACTTCACACCACAGCAATATATGTGCACCCATGTCTATAGCAGCATAATTTGTCATAGCTAAATCCTGGAAGCTTCCCAGATGCCCATCAGCTGAGTGATGTATAAAGAAGATGTGGTACTTTTGCACAATTGAGAATTATTCAGCTATAAAGAAAGATTAAATTTGAGACTTTTATTGGTGAATTGATGCAACTTGAAGGTCAGACTTGCATGTACAAACATCATATTGTTTTCTTAGTTTGAGAAAATGGAATTTGAAGGGTATAATAAATACTGAGAAAATGGAATGAACTTACTCAAAAAGAAAGTTACAGAATTGAGGAGAAAGACAGAGGGAGTGGGGGAAAGTGATAAAGCTAGGTGTGTGAGCAGGATTGCTTGAACAACTATACTATGGATTTCTGCTGGTCTATGAAAAGAAGAAGAGAATGCTTAATTTGTTTTGATTCCTTTTAATTTTTCATCCTTTTTCTCTTGTTAATATCATATATTTCTTTTTTTTTCTTCTTCCAGTTTTGCATGTATATATCTGGTAATACGAATAATTACTTAGAAAACAACACTACTAGAAACATTGTGAAACTCATATTATTTTGGTAAGTGAGATTCGGTATCATAATTTTTCTGTTTTAATATTACTTTTTACTCTTTAGAAATTAAAAATTAAAAATATAAATTATTACCAAATTAATACAATTGTAGCATGCAAAGTCAACATATATAACATCACTGAAGTTTCTATATATAAATAATAAAATATGCAAAATATAAAGTCACAAAATAATTCCACTTACAAATGAATACTTTGGGGATAAACTTAACCAAGCATGTAAAAACATATACACAAAATTGCAAAATATTGATGAAAGAAATAAAATAATATTCAAATAAATTGAATGAAATCCCATATCCATATATGGAAGTCTCAAGTACATACAACCCAAAGTGTTCTACTGATTAAATGCAATCCCTGTTTAATTCTAGTTGGAAACGTTTTTACAGAAACAGAAAAAGTATTCTTAAAATCAAAATAGAACTCAAAAAGAAAAAAAAGCAATTTAAACAAAGAATGATCTAATTAGGTGACATCAATTTTATTTCAGATTTGTAGTGATTAGAAAGTCATGGATGGCCATTATTTAATTTCCCCTCTGTGAAAGCCTGACAGAATGTTTCTTTCTCCATGTGACACTCCCTAAGCATACTCTACATCATCGACCACTTTACTCCATGACCCCATAATCATGTCTTTAGCAGATATTTGTTACCATCTTACTGGTTTAGGTATGTAGGTGTTATCATGCATCTATGAATTTTAAAGCACTTCAATAATCTAATCATCATGTCACATACTGATATTCAAGTGATCACTGAATAAATTAAAATAAAGTTTATTTGTGTTTATTTGCCTATTTTCTGAAAGCCATTGCTGAATTATTTCATTGTGACATTAATATTTTGTGGTCTGTTTATGTCTATATCATCCAAAACCTTTAAGTGATAGCTGCAATTCCTGGGACACTTGCTTTTCCTTGACATTCTCAGTCCTATTTAGGCGTACTGTTATGCCTAATTTCTCACAATGCAGTAACAGTAAAGTTTCAAGAAAGTTCTAGTAAGTGATATATTAACAACTCAATATTTAAGTATGTAAAAGACAAAGGTATATGGGAGGGGAAACTACTAAATTTTAACTTTAGCAAAACACAGTAAGAAATTAAGTTTTCTTGCTTTTCTTGAGTTCTTGTTACTTTATATAATCAAGTCATGTAACATTCAACACATATTTCTTTTCAGGGAAGAATTATAATGTTTAGGTATTGAGCATTTTAAACTGAGACTTTTTTTCCAGAAAGAAATATGTGTTTATTACAATAACTATACACAACATATCTGGCCTTCCAGGATAGAGCAAACAAACAAACAAAAATCAGGAAAACAAAAATTAGTGAAGATTCACAAACTGAATTCTCAAAATCAAAGTTTTATAAACTGGAGCTTCTTAGTGTTCCCATATTATACCTATCACTCAGCTGAGTTCACATAGAGTAGAAAAGTTTATGTCAGTTTGTGTTTTTCTGGTCTCTGTCCATGGTCCACTGGTAGCCTGGGTCTGCGTGGCAGGAGTGTGGCTGAGTGGAATCCTTACCCTCCTGGTTGGAGCAAGGACACAGAAGCAGTGAAAAGCTGTGGGGCCCTTGGTCCTCTCAGAGGCCTCTTCCTGTGTGTCTGAACTTCCCAGTAGCCTCCACCACTGGAAGACTCTACCACTTTCCACCACTGCCACTCCAGGCACCAAAGCCTTCAATACACAGGCTGTAGGAGATATAATCCAAGTCAAGGTAAGTCCTAATAATACAAAGTTCCAGTATCTCCATTAATACACATCTCTGACATTTAATCTATTTTTATCAATGTATTCATCTATATCTAAATCGATAGCCATATCAATTTGCATTTATCTACATAAGTAGACATAGAGTCAGAAATAAAATCATAAAATTATTTATATTTTATGTTTTATATGGTTGTACTAAGTTGTAGTGTAGGGAGGTAGTATTTTCGGCTTATCTGTCATTATTTAAAAAGTATTTTCAATGAGAGATCTGTATTTCTTTAAGTTAGCTTTTTTTTCAGGGTCTTTCTATGTAGCTCAGACTCATAGGATCCTCTTGAATTCTGATCCCTAGGGCTGGGACTATAGGCATATGGCACCAAGCCCGGACTCCATCGCAGGCTCAGTGTACCGAGAGGTGGGGCTGCACAGCATGTGACACCAGGGATTGAACCCTGGACCCTGTGCTTACCCAAGAAAACACTTAGTCCACTGAGCTATATCGCTGGCCCTAAGACCTGCATTTTAACAGACATGTATTTCATTTATATCATGCTTTCACATTTTCATCTTATAAATAACTTTAATGAAACAGATTATGAAAGTGTCTAAATTTGGATAAGAATCCCTAATTAGAGAACAGTGAACATAGAAGTACATTTTCCCTGGTTTGTGATACAAAGCTAACTATTAAACAATTGTAAGGTTATTCTTGAAGGGACTATTGTAGATGATAGTTTGTACCATGGAGATTGCTTTAAAAACTAAAAATACAAATTCCATTTGATCTCACAAACCCTTCTAGGGTATCTTCCCCAAACAGTTAAATCATTATATACATACCCCCCCCTTATAGCAGCACAATTTATAAAAGATAGGTCTTGGAAACAGCATATACATCCATCCAGAGGTAAATGTGTAAGGAAAATGAGGTATTTATATGCAATGGAGTTCTACTCTGCCATAACAAAAGACAAACTTGAGGCATTTGTAAGTAAACAGGTGGAGAACATAATGTTAAATGAAAGAAATAAAATACCAGCTCCACTATCACATGATTTCTCTTTTATGAGAAATTCATTAAACAACAAAACAGCACATAGATGGATAGGAAGTAGAGAGAAGTTTGGATAATTTCCTAAATTTTCTACTCCATCTTTTCAAAAATACCTTTCTAAAAAAATACCTTAATATATGTGGCATTTGTATCAATACTAATAGTTTCACTTAGTTCATTGAAAAGAAATTTTTGTGCTATTATGTTTCCTCTTTACTGAAGAAAATATTTCTGGCTACTTCTTACACTCTGAGAAACTACATTGAAGATAACAATATGTAGTACAACAACTGGCTATTCTGTTATTTCTTTATATTTTAATAAAATAAAGTCACTGTGAAGTTTGTTGAGGCTGAAGTGAAGCAAATGACATGCGTTGTCCTCATAAGCCTGGTATTTGTAGGTAATACCCACATTAAGTGAGTAACAAGAGAACCGTGGTGTGTGAGCCTGCCACGAGCACTTGCTACTGGGAAGCTAGGCATAGATTAAGCTCAAATTTGTTATTTCTGGTTCCTCATTCGGGTCTTGTATATACTGCTGGAATTAAGAGTGATTCACAAAATTGGGGAAAGATAAAATTATAGTCAAGGCACTCACATCAGCAAAATAATGTCTTTTTTATGCAACTGAAGAAATGTAGTTGCCTTTACTTAGGTTTACACAATGAATGACAGACAATAGCTCTATCAGCGTTTGGGAGCCACAGATTTGTAGCCAGCTCAGGAGAAACTGTGAGTAACCTGGAGACCCATCACTTAATGTTTGGTGTTTTGAAGTCAGAGACTTCAAACTTCTAATCAGGGATTCTTATCTGAATTTAGACACTTTCATAATCTGTTTCATTAAAGTTATTTATCTTCTCTTGTGATACTGAGGCCTTAAGCTCTGCAGCTTGGGTTAACTCTAGAAAATTATTGCCAGAATTTAAAAAAAGAATAGGTTGCCCAACTTCTAATGGATAATTTAATGGTATGGGAAAAATTCATACATTTGGCATGAAAAATGTTGTGCATAAAATATAGTATTTTTTCCAGAATTGATAAAGAAAGTAGGCTATAACAATTCAGTGGTGAGTGTAGCACAGTAACCAGCAAAAATTTTCCTTTCAGATACTGACAGTGAATTATCAAGGCTTGAAGAAAGTTGGACCATCCATAGCCTCCACTACAAGCAGGTGTACAATACTGTATTTTATTGTTCTTCTTGGTACCAGGAATTGAACTTAGGGCCTTGTATTTGCCATAAAGGCAATATGGACATGCATAATTAAGTTTTATATTTCATATTTTACATACTTCTGCATATATTAAAATCTATCAGCTCATGAGATCTTATATAGAATGACATTTTAAATCTAAAAAGCACCTCTATAAATAAATACTTATACATACAAGACATTGGCAGAGATTGTTGTTTAAAAAGGGTCCTCTGTATACACACTTCTGACCAGAGAGAAAATGCTTCCCATTATAGCTATAAAAATCCCAGTGCCCACTTTCCCATGTATTTCTGCTGGCAGAGTGATTAATGTGAACAAAATGCGTTTGGGTCATAGATTACGTCTGTTATAAAAGTATAAATTTTAACAAAAGCGGCAAAAATACAATACTTCGACCTCCATGTCTTTATATAGATGTTCTGGCTTCTGCAAATAGTGTTGAAACATGTTATAGACAGTGTTTAACAGAAATGGAAAGCTGAGAAAAGGTAGCCTGCAAGATCTTTCTTTAAATCAATGACCTATTTATTCATATTTTACTGTCATTTAGGAGCAATATTGTTTCTAAGTTTTTGCAGTAAAATAAAAAAAATAATTTCTTCGAATACAGTTGAATATCTATAAACAAAATAAAGGTGTTAGCTTTATTTTAAATTACATAATATTTAATAATTTCAAGTGCAACGACCTATGTGAGGTGCTTCTGCACTTACAGCTTCTCAGTGATATACTGAACAACTTTGACTCATCGGTGCTATTTTATTATTGTACTTTTATAGTGGATTAGAACCTGACATTGCTTATGCTAAGCAGGTACAATATTCTGTCACTGAGTTACAACTCCTGCCTTCCTTAGAAGTGGTTGAGTTATATAAATATTGCTGAAGTATCTGATCTACCAAATATTTAATACAATCAAAATACCCCAGAATAGCAATAAGTACTTTGTAGGCATTTAGTTAATAGTATCTACTCAATTGACATGAACAATTTCACAGCCAAGTAAGAATACTTGTGCTCCAGAATTTCCAGGAAAAGACATAAAACAGCTTTAGTTTTATTTTTTTAAATATTAACATTCTAATATATTTTCAGAATAAACCAAAAGCTCAGTGTTTAGTGCCATAATAGACGAGTTTGTCTGCTGATGACAGATGTGCTCCAAGGCAGGGACTAGAAAATGTGAGCAGCTATTAGAGAAACACATTCCTCTGGGTGTGCAGGATTAAGACCATCAGAAATAGCTGAATGATAAAGGTCCAAAAGCTTTTTTTTTCCAACCATGGTAGCCAATGATCTCTTCTAC
>PVKA01040764.1:0-18537 GCA_004027165.1 Ctenomys sociabilis | reverse complement strand
TTCAGGGTCTGAGCATGTGTAATAAAGCTGGATCACTTGGTTTTTTCAGTAAGCCAGATTTACATTCCAATGCAATAACCTGCATGACCTTCTGAATATACAAACTCTTCATCAGATTCACCTATCAGGCAATCTTGAAGTTTATTTCACCTAAAATTATTGAATTAAAATTAAATAATTGATATGAATATGAAATATATTTTGTAACACTTTAAATTAGAACTGTTTTACATTGAAAAAAAAATATATATACACATATGTATTTGTTCTTTCATTTCTTTGCACATATCTGTATCTAATTCTTGCCTATCATTGCCAAGGGAAAGATAATATTGGCAAATACAATATTGTTTTTCCTTTTGTATTTATTACATATCATTGCATTATTTACTTTGCAAGCCACTGAAACAATGACCTTATAACTGAATAGCAAGATGGTATTGAAGCAATTTCAATTTTTATTAAATAAAACATAACATTTTCTATACAGCATCAACAATTTGCTTCCTTCAATATGTATTACATGTAGCCTACATATTCTTGCATTTCCCCATTTCATAGAGCTATTCCAGAATCTAGGAAACCTAAAACCTTACTTGTTGCTACAACATGTCCATCAAAATGATACTTGGTTTCCAGAAAAGTCTATTAGTTCTGGAATATATAATATATAATATTCTTTAATTATATATTAATAGTTCACAGAAATGCTCTAATAATGAAAACCTGCTCATTATAACATCTGGTGTCAAATATAATGAAAAACTCATATAAAATTAAGTTATTCAGTAACTACTCTCTCTATATATGTATATATCTCTATAACTGTATATCTATCTACCTATTTATCTATCTATATGATTTAATGAACAACTATGAGATGTCTGAAGGTTGAGTTTGTGCTTTCAAATTGTATATATTTTCTTCTAAGACACAGTCAGAAGTTATTGTCATATGTGATCAGCTTCATAGTTTTAGTGATCATTTGTATCTATTTCTTCAACTATCCATAAATAGCATCACATGGGGTAAAATAACTAGTCTTTGTTAAATGTGTGTTATGTTTATGAGGACGACATTATTATTGATATAAAATACTTATCAAAAGGAAATAACTAATTCAGTGTATTTTCATCCACTATACATTCATTCCATGAGCACACCACAAATATTTATCCATTACAATGTTGACTGGTAATGTTATAGTTCTCATTACTTATTACCTGAAGTTACAGTGCATTCTGACTGTTCCTGTGAATGTGTACTGCAGCCCAATGGAAAATAAGTTTACCTAGATGTGTTATCAGATAAGAAGCATGCATATCTTCAATTTCAATAATTGATGCAAAAATCATTTTCTACAGTACATATAACAATTTTCCTTTCAAGTGCATAGTGATGCAGTATTTTCATAGTAGCCTGTAAATTTCTGTTAGCTTGTTCACAATAAAATGTCAGCTCATTACATTTTTTCGGTAGCAGTTCTGTCATTACAGATGAACAACTTTTCACAAATTATTAGCCATTGGTGTTTCCCCCTGTGTAATGTGTGCCAATTAGTTTTGTTTCATTCGTCTGATGAGTTGTCTTTTGCTGACTTATAAGGATTATTTATACAGTTTTCATAGCAATCATTTGCTATTTTAAATGTCATAGGCATTTCTTCCCACTTGTGGTTTGCTTTGTCATTGGCTTTATACTATACTTTGTTACAAATAATTCTTAAGTTCTGAATGATTGGGGTTCAAATTCTTTCTTTCTCCTAATATTTCCCTTCCATAGACCATAATAATATGAGAGCATATAATAAATGTTTGAGAGTCCTAGTCAGGAAATCCATTTTCTATCTTGAATTGATTTTTGTGAATGGCATGAAAAAGGATAAAATAAAAGCACTTACTTTATATGGTTAACAATTTTTCTGATACCTATTACTAAACATTATATGCCATTATTTTTATTATTTTTTATGTATTTAGTACAGGGTCTACAGGGTCTCACCACATACACTAGACTTGTAGTGGTTCTCCTCTCTTCTGCCTCTGAAGCTCTGGGATTTCAGGCGCATGCACCAGACCCAGTCTCAATTACATTTCAGCATGTCCTGGGGTGGGGCCAGCAAGGCAGACCAGGAATGGAACCCCCAGCTCCTGCATCTGCCTGCGCAGATGCTTTCATCAGCTGAGCTGTTTGACCCACCCTATATGCCATTGGTTTTAATAATTCAGCAACTTAATATATGAAGATTTCAAATATATGTGAACATTTTTATATAGATAACTCTAAATCAACCACTTCACTGAAAAGTACACAAATAATGTATTTATAGGTACTATACTATTTTTCCTACTGCAACTGTGACTGTGCTTGTGAGTTTATTCTATCATTTAAAAAATTTGTTTGAAATTTTGATTTAATTTACATTGACAAAAGAAACCAAACTGAGCATGATGTATTTTTTACGTGGTGAATCTTCTTCATTGTTATGATTCATCCTTCTATTAATATCCACTTTTTTTTCTTTTGTACCAGAAACAGAACTCAGGAATTTGTGTTATATCTCTACCCTAATTTCATTTTTTCTTGACTTTCACCAAGGTCTAATAATATTTTGCTTATGTATTCCTAAGAATCCTCTTTTCATAGTGATATTTAACTCAATGTTGTTGGTTTTTGTCAATAAATGTTAAAAGTTTGATTTGAAGAAAAGAAAATAGCAATTATTATCACATTGATAGGCTTCTCATTATTTATTTAAGGAGTATTTCAAAGCTTTTCACTGATAACACAGTTCTATTGAGTTATTTATTTCCCATGCTAATCATGTAGAATCTACACTTCAAAAGGTCCAATGCAGTGTGAATAGAAAGACTATTTCTTTAGTGATAATTATAAAAAAGTAGCTTTTGGAATCAGATTATATGATTGTGGAAGAATCATTTTTTTCCTAAATTTGGTCAAGATAATTAGAGATTTGGAGATACACATTTATAGGCCATGTAGCATAAATTTCAAAATCAAAATTTGAAATTTTAGAGTAATTTTTCCTTCATAAGAAACTTCAACTTGCAGGAAAGCAACATAATTTTTCACTGGACAGACAGAGTCAGGGAGATTCTGCCCTGTGCTTGACATTTTTTCAGTTCCAAAATTCAGTTTGAACAGCTGAGTGGCCACAGCTATAAGGACACAGGATTCCACATTCAATAAGGGCTTCTCACCTAGAATGCCTGTCCTGGACTGCAGCTTTAGCTTTTCAGCTTTATTAACTGTGCAATTTATAACATAGATACTTTCTATTTGAAGATTAGAGGAGAAAAATAAATAGCACCATATACCAATCTCTTTGGTTTTATTTTCTAAGTGAGGATTATATTAATTCAAATAAATACTACTAACATTTCAAACAGCAGAAACTTCACTACATCACATTGATTCCTATTGATTGCTACATAAGAGTGTAAATTGTTTTTCTCTCTTACATACCCATCTGAAACATTAAGTGAACTCTCAGCTGTGTGACTGCCAGAAGCAGTTAATATTTTACATTCACTTGTATATAGAAAACAAATAATAATGAAATCCTAGGCCAGGAGCAACATGAGGTTAAAAATATACCCTTCCAGATATTATTGGAAAATATCTTAGATGAATGATTTCCACATACATAATACAATGACAGGATAGAAAGGTGGGTGTTTCGATGAACCTCTCTAATGAAGATTTAATAGAAATTCAAAGAAGCCTAGAGTTTCATGGCTATTAAATGGAAATAAAATGTTTAGAATACAGAAAGTAAAAGCTGTGATATTTATTATCATACTGAGTATGCTGAAAGTGTAGCTTCACCTTCTTTGAGGCTAAAATGAAGCTGTAATATTTAACATTATGCTAAGAGTATAGCTTCATGCTCTGGACCAATGGGGTCTAGAGAAGTCCCTCAAAAGAGGAATTGAGACTACAGTTCAGACTTGGTAAATTTTTGACCCTTATCAATGAAGATAACTAAGGCATGGCAGCTCAAGGCACAAGCAGGTTTGTTAGGCCATCAATAGGTCTCTAAAAGTGAGACATGTTGTTGTCTGGGATTGAGATGTGTAATAGAGTTCTCATCACTGAGGCACACCAACTGACAGCCAGTACTCAAAAGCGAAGGTCAATTGGCATCACAGTTTGGATGAATTCATTCACTGGTTGCCTGACCAAGATGGGCATGCTATTGCAGGATGGTGGCATGGAACACAGCTCTTTGGTTTACACAGGTGAGAAATGAAGCAGAGGACCATCCCTTGAGAAGAAAGGTGAGAATATGATGTACTAAACAGTACCAAGGACCAAGCTGCCTGCCGTGACCCATCCAAGAGGCAAGAACATGATATACTAAACAGCTCATCATTTTTTAATCCAACTGAGTTGACATATCAAGATTACAGTCAAAGGACAATATGTGTGGTGCTCATCTATTCTTAAATGGACTGAGACATTTATTCATAGACTCATTTATCCTATACCTAAAGTCAGGATTCCTATTACTAGGTTAAAATCTAAACTCTCAACTTTTAACTTCTTTTACGTATTTGGATACAGGGTTTCATGAAGCAGCTTGGACTTAGGGATCCTTAGGTTTTCAGCCTCCCCAGTACTGGGATTACAGGTATATGTCACCATGTCTGCACTCGGGTGCTGGCTCAGTATGCCTGGGATAGGACCAGTATGCATGTGGTACCAGGGGTGGAATTCCAGTCCTACGCTTGGCAAAGTAGGTGCTTATTCTTCTGAGCTATCTCATGGGCCCTAGAAATCTCAAGTTTGTTACAATTATATATATACATATGTATATGTAACTCTTACTGTCTCATAGCTACAGCTTTCTTAAAGCTACAGTTTTTCATTTTTATCTAATTGTTGCTATTTCAATTCTACCTATCTATATAGATATACATGTATTGTATTTTAGCATATATGTATATGACATAAATATACATATTTGACACTTGTATTTTTAAGAATATTGTTTAATTTTCTCTAAATATATGCTATTTCATTTGGTGTTAGTTATTTTAAATTATTATTTTGATTATAAAATTTTATCTGCATGTTATGAAAACTTAATATATATATATAGTAAGTAATAATCAAAATGGGCAAATTAAACTTTCTATCCCTTTAAACATTTGAATTCATTAACATGCAACAACTGCATGTATTTCTAGGATACAGTACAATATTTCAATAGATATATATTGTATGGATTAATTAAAACAATGTAATCTGTGTTTTTACTTGATCATTATGCTTTCTGTTGCTTGTGATTTTTATGAGCTTTTCTATTTTCTTTTCAACACATGAGTTAAGGCATCTTAACTTACAATAAAAAGTAGAGCTCAGATGCCATGAAAGGAAGGTGCTATTGAATCTTTAAAAACATAAAGGCTAAAATAGTCCAAGTCACAGAAGGTCTAGACAATTATTTTGAAAGATATAAAGAAATTCTAAGATGATACACTTGCTTAAAAGTTACTTGATCAAGGAATAACCAAAGATAACTGAGATATAATATGCTGTAACATAAAGACTGCTCTTGAAAATGAAAATGTATTTTCTCTCTTAGTTTTATATGGTTTACTCCAGCAAGATCACCATAAATAGGGTAATTTACATACAATGAAAACTAATGTTTTCATAATTCCAGAGGCTTCAAAGTCCAAGATCAAGAGACTGGCAGCTTGGGGTTTGCATAGGGCTTGCTTCCTTTCCTATGGATAGTCATCTTTCTGTTTCAAACATTCCACAAGGGTGCTCTCTTAGTCACTTTCTTTACTGATGAGATAAAATACGCAACCAACATTATAAAAGAGGAGAGATTTCTTTAGGCTGCTAGTTTTTTAAAATTTCAGTCAATGATCTCTGGGCTCCAATGTAAAAAATGGCATGATAGCAGGACAGAGAATGGAGAAAAGCTATGCAATTTGTGGCAGCCAAGAAATAGTAACATAAGAGGGAGGGAGGAAGTGAGTCCTTCCTGGCCAGGTCTCCAGGCATCCCCCTCTTCTCAAAAGATCCTGCCTTGCAAAAGCACAATTAGACCCAAAACTTATCAGTGGATGAATCCCACAAGCAGCATAATGTCCCCAAGATCTAACCACCTTTCAAATATATGAGGCTTTGTGGACTATTGCAGAACTGAACTATAACACACTCCTCCTGGCCTCCAAAAGATTCATGTCAATCTCTAAGAGACACCAGAGTTGTAACAGTCCCAACACTACTGAGAAGTCTAAGTCCAGGCTTTTCTGAGACTCAAGGTAAATTCTTTGCTGTGAGACTTATAAAAACAAAAAAGAAAGTAAAAATTTCAGATATACAATGGTGCAGCAAATTGTGGTATTCACAATCCACCAGAAAGGCACAGAGTGATAGAATGGAATGAGAGCAAAACAAGAGCAAACATTAATTTTTGTGTTTCCATGTGCAGCACCTGGAGCAAGCTGTGGTCTGTTGAGTAGAATCTGCTCACTGCATGTTGGCTTTTCTGATGTTTCACTTGTCTGCAGTTTCAACTTCAGTGTCACTTTCCTTTTACAACTTCACATACAATCTTTTTGGAGACACACTTCTAGAATCTGGGTGTTAATGTGCATCAGATCCACAATTCTTGTTTTTGTATGCCCACAGAATTCCCTCCATGTGGGTTACACCAAGCTCTTCCACCAGCTTGAACAGCATCCAAGTCCCCTTGTTTAAGGCAGATGAATTACATAGAAATATTATAGGTAGTCAGACTGGTATAGACCCTCAGAAGGTGCCGGTATGGAAGACAAGTTGTGTTGCAACCGTGAGAGACACAGGCACTCCTGCTGTAACAAATGCATACCTTCCTGAAGATAAGCGTCTAGATTGATATTCTAAACAGGTCACACTTTGAGAAGCTTGGAAGAGTCACTAACTCAATCCCCTACAGGAAAAGCTTCTGTTCCATATTCATGCTTGCTTGCTTGCTATGTAGTCACTTCCCCATTTGTTCCTGGATCTAATTAATTTTACCTGAGTAACTGTACTTATAATCTTAGTTGCCCACAGTTCTGCCCACCTCATGAAAAATTCCAATGTCTTCTACTTATACCTGCCTCATCTCATTGTTTTCTCTATAAAAATCCCTAGAAAAGGGAGATTCTCGGGGAACCCACTGAGGTCCCCTTCTGGCCCTCTCTCAGATGGAAGCTTTCTTTTTCTTCCAATAAATATATTCTGATCTCAGTCCCCATTGTTCCTGAAATTCATTCTTCAGTTTTAGAGAACACGAACTTGACCTAGGTATGTTTTACGCTGGATGTTTCATTCTCATTTATAACCCTTAGACTGTGGCTGTATGGCCCCAATCTTCCTGGAAAACTGAACCTAGGGAATCAATTTCCTAAGTAACTCTTCTATTGCAGAGTGTGTTATGGCTCTCTTCTCAGTGAAACTTCTTTGAGACCAGTGCGAGCCTGATGAGCGTGTAGGAGAGCTATCGGCTCCCTGGCACATCACCTGTGGCCACAAGACCTCGGAGCCAGCGAGAAGTTCTGAGACTCTCTAGGCAATCCACTCCAGGCCGTCCCACTCTGCAACTCCCCAGAACGCTGCCCACAAGCCCACCTAGCGAGCGAGAAGTATTGTGACTTTTCCGGCACCAATTCCACCCGTGCCCAGCCTGGTGAGTGTGTGGGAGAACTATTGGCTTACTTGCACAACTCTGGCGGCCATCACCGTCTGGAGCCCCCACCCCCAAGATCTCCGAGCCAGCGAGATGTTCTGAGACTCTCTAGGTAATCCACTCCAGCCCTTTCCACCCTACAACACCCAGGAGCCCCTGCTCAACAGTGTGTCAAGCAAGTGAGAAGGTTTGTGACTCTTCCAGCACCGGATCAATTTGTGCATGGCCTGGTGAAGTGGGTGGGAGAGCTTCTGCCCTCCCCAGTGTGCCACAGACCGGGGACCCAACAAAGGGGAACCACAGGTTCACAGTTGTACCAGAAGAGCTGCAGCAAAAAGGAACTAAACACAAGAGCTAAATACAGGCCAAGAATAACTGGAAAATATCAAACTTCATAGACTGTCACCGGAATCTCATAACATGCTAAGGTTGTAACTGCACCAAAGCACTACACCAAATGTCAGAGGTCAGTGCTAAACAAAATGACAAAGACAAGGAGCAAAAGGCAATCTCAGGCCTCTAGCCCACCAACAAGTGCAGAGGACACTAGCTCAGCTGAAATGAATGAATAAACAGAGGCTGAAGCAAAGAAACAGCAGCAGAAAGGTATAGAGGAACATAATTCAAATTAAGGCCTGAATTAAAAAAAGAAATTTTTGAAAACATAGCATCTGAAATAATGAATCGAACCCAGTAACATGGGGGAAACCCAATGCCCACACAGAACAAGTTCAGAGAACACTATTCTAGCAGAAACATATGAACTAACAGCATTGTAAGCAAATAAACACCAGCAGAAAGTTAAAGAGGAACTCAGATCAGTAATAATTTCTGAAATAAAAAAAGAAATCTTTGAAATCATACCATCTGAAGTAGAGAATCAATTTTGGAAATATGTAGAGGAAACCCAATTTGGAAAAACCTCTGCAATAAAAGAATTAATAGCTACCTCTAAAGAAGACATTGATAAAAAAAAATAGAGATCAGAAATATGACAGATTCCTGGAATGATCAAGACAGGAAAGAAATGGATCGCATGAAACAGAATCAAAGAGATATAGAAAAAATTAAAATCTCAATCACGAGTCTAAAAAATAATTTGAGGGAAAGTCAAGACAGAGTTTCAGATCTTGAAGAACCTGATGCAGCTAGTGAAAAGGTGAGAAAGGATCTCATAAAAACAACTAAATCGCAGGATAAAATAATCCATCACCTGCAAGATGATCCCAAGATGAACAATGTGAGATTAATTGGCATCAGTGAGAATGAAGGAGTCAATGCAAATGATACAAAAAGAATATGGGCAGAAGTAATCACAGAAAACTTCCCAAATATGAAGAAATAATTCAACATTCAGGTAACCGAAGCACACAGAACACCAAATAATTTCAACCCAACTAAAAACACACCGAGACATGTAATAGTCAAGATCCCAGAAATCCAACACAAAAATAATATACTGAAAGTTGCATCAGAATTACAGCCGACTTCTCTACACAAACCCTGGAGGGAAGAAGAGCATGGAGCAAAGTTATTCCAGTCCTGCATGAAAACAAATTCCAGCCCAGACTATTATACCCTGCAAAACTCTCTTTCAAGTTTGATGGAGAAGTGAAATACTTCCACGACAAAGAACAACTAAAGAATTTCATGATGACAAAGCCATCCCTACATAGGCTACTGAAAGAGGTTCTAGAGAGAGACCACAATAACCAGAACTCCACAAATGAGAACGGAAGGAACCCACTAAGCAGGACAGACAATTAAACACGGGATACAAAAGAGTAAACAACACCAGGTAAATATCATGACAAACATAAGTCAATACTTCAATCATAACCATCAATATAAACTGACTCAATTCACCAATTAAGAGAAATAGACTGGCACAGTGGATTAGGAAACAAAATCCAACAATATGCTGCATACAAGAAACACACTTAACTCAAAAGGACATTCATAGGCTCAAAGTCAAAGGATGGAAAACAATACTACATGCCCCAGCACCTCAGAAAAAAGCAATTCTGTTCTGAGACAGTCTCAACTTCAAATCAAGAAGGATCAAATGAGACAAAGAAGGCCAATATATATTAGTCAGGGGCAAAATTCAAGAGCAAGGGGTAACACTCATAAATATCTATGCACCAAATACAGGAGCACATAACTATGTAAGACAAATCTAAATGGACATGAAAAATCTAATAGCTGACACCACAATCTTAACAGGAGACCTTAAAACCCACTTATCTCAAAAAAGGCAGGTCCAACAAATTAGCAAAGAAGTAGCAGAACTGAAGCAGAGCTTAGAACAAATGGACCTGGTGGACATATACAGATTGTATACACAGCTGAATACACATTTTTTCAGCTGCACATGGTTTGTTTTCTAAAATAGACCACATACTAGTCCATGGGGCATGCTTAAGTATATGCAAGCAAACATAAATTTTCCCATGCATATTATCTAACCCCAGTGCAATGAAACTGGAAATAAGCAATAAAAGAACCCAGAAAAACTTGCTAAATAAATCAAAATTAAACATCCCCTTACTCAGTAATCAATGGGTCACAGACAAAATTAAACAAGAAATTCAACAATATGTACAATTCAATGAAAATTCAACCAGAGCTTATCAGAATTTATGGGATGCTATCAAAGCAGTTCTCAGAGGGAAAACCATAGCTATGAACTCACACATTAGGAAAACAGAACAGGAACAAATAAACACCCTAATGTTGCACCTCTGACATCTGTAAAAGGAAGAGCAACCCAAACCCAGACCCTAAAGACAGAAAGAAATCATAAAGGATAGGTCAGAAACTGATTCAGTTGAGATGAAGAAAACAGTTCAAAGAATCAAATAATCAAAAAGCTGGTTCTTTGAAAGACTAAACAAAATCAATAAGCCCCTCACTAACCTCATCAAGAAAAGGAAAGAATAATTAACATATAAGCTTAAGGAATGAAATAGATGAAATCACCACAGACCCAGTGGAAATTCAGAAGATTATCAGTAGTTACTTCAAGAATCTTTACGCTCACAGAATAGAAGACACAGAATAAATAGACAGATTCCTTGAAAGTTACAAATTACCAAAACTCAGTCAAGAAGATAGAACAACTCTCAATAAGCCAATAACAGCCAATGAGATATGAAATGTAAAAAGCCTGCTGACAAAGAAAAGTGCAGGTCCTGATGGATTCACAGCTGAGATCTACAACAAATTTATAGAAGACATAATCCCTACACTCTTCAAACTCTTCAATGAAATTGAAAAGAAAGCAGTCCTCCCCAAATCATTTCTAGAGGCAAGTATGTACTGATTCCTAAAACAGTGAAAGACATAACTGAAAAAGAGAACTACAGACCAATCTACTTCATGAACATAGATGCAAAAATCCTAACAAATAGGGAACAGCAAATTATCAAGAAGATCATACACTATGACCAGGTAGGATTCATCCCAGGGATTCAAAGATGGCTCAATATTTAAAAATCTATAAATGTAATACACTATATTAATAGACTGAAATCTAAAAATCACATGATCATCTCAATTGATGCAAAAAAAGCTTATGACATAGTCCAATACTCATTCATGTTCAAAGTCCTACAGAAAACAGGAATATAAGGCCTCTACCTCAATTTCATAAAAACCATCTATGACAACCCATCGGCTAATATAATTCTAAATGGAGAAAAACTGAAATGTTTTACTTTCAGATCTGGTACAAGATAAGGATGTCCTCTATCACCCCTCCTATTCAATACCATTTTGGAATCATTAGCTGCACCCATTAGACAAGAGGGAGAAATAAAAGGAATAAGAATAGGTAAAGAAGAAGTTAAGTTATCACTATTTGCAGATGACATGATACTTTACTTGAAAGACCCAAAAAAGTCCACCAAAAAGCTACTAGAATTGATCCACAAATTCAGTAGCATAATAGGATACAAAGTAAGTACTCAAAAGTCAATAGTATTCCTCTACAGAGATAACAAACACACCGAGAGGGAAACTATAGAAACAGTACCTTTTACAATAGCACCACGGAAAATAAAATACCTTGGTTTTCACTTAACCAAGGAAGTCAAAGATCTTTTCATGGAAAATTAGATTACCCTATGAAAAGAGATTGTACAGGATTTCAGAAAATGGAAAGATATTTCCTGCTCATGGATAGGAAGAACCAACATCATGAAGAAGGCTGAACTCCCAAAATAGTTGTACAGATTTAACGCAATTCCTAGCAAACTGCCACCAACATACCTCATAGACCTATAAAAATCTTTCCTAAAATGCAGTTAGAACCAGAAAAGACCTAGAATAGCAAAGGCAATCCTGGCCAACCAAGACAAGGCAGAAGGCATCACAATTCCTGTCATATACTACAAAGTTACTGTGATAAAATCAATATGGTATTGACAACAAAATAGACCTGAGGATCAGTAGAATAGATTAGAAGATGCAGAGGTCTCTATGAACACACTCAGTCACCTGATCTTCTAAAAAAGAGCCAAATACTCTTATGGGAAAAAGATATCCTCTTTTTAGCAAATGGTGCTGGAAAAAACTGGCTTTCTACATGCCAAAAACTAAAACTTGACCCGGGTCTATCACCATGCACTAAGGTAAAGTCAAAATGGATTAAAGATCTAAATATTAAGACAAAAACACTCAATCTCCTGGAAGAGAAAGAAGGAAGAATTCTTAAAGACATAGGGGTAGACAAAGAGTTCATGAACTAACATGTATTCACAAGGGAAACACTTGAATGTATTAACAACTTGAGAAGTTCTTGCATGTCAAAAGAAATTGTGAACAAAATGAAAAGACAACCCACAAATTTAAAAAAAAAATCTCAACTAATAAGCAGTTAGACAAAGGTCTGCTCTCTAGAATTTATAAAGAACTAAGATACATTACGGCCCTCACATTTAAAGATCCAGTCTGAAATGGGCATCTGAGATGAATACAGACTTCTCAGAGGAAGAAATTAAAGAAACTAATATATATGAAAAAATGCTCCACATCACTAGCCATCAGTGAAATGCAAATAAAAACAACACTGAGATACCATCTCACTCCAGAAAGAATGGCTATCATAAGGAGATCAACCAACAACAAATGTTGGAGAGGATGTGGGGAAAGGGTACACTTCTCCACTGCTGGTGGGAATGTAGACTGGTGCAACCGTTGTGGAGATCAGTGTGGAGACTCCTCACAAAACTAGGACTGGAAATGCCATTCAAGCTGGCTATCTCCTTACTGGGAATTTTCCTGTAGGAACTGAAAACATAATATCATAATGATATATATGTACCTAAGTTAATAACAGCACAATTTGTCATAGCAAAATCTTGGAAACAACCAAGATGCCTGTCACATGAGGAATGATTGAAAAAGATGTGGCATTTCTACACAATGGAGTATTACTCAGCTATCAAAATTATAAACTTGAAGCTTTTACATTAAAGTGGATGCCACTTGATTATATTCTCATAATTGAAATAAACCAGACACACATGTACAAATATTGTATAGTCTCCCTAGTATAAGAAATCAAAAGAAGAAATACAAATAGAAGTGTAAAACTACAAATAAAAAGAATTTAGTCAGTTAGGATAAACTGTACTGCATGTGTTGCAGGGTACTAATCAGCTTCTCTTCTGGATGGTTATCAACCTAAGTTTACAGATCAAAAACTGGAGAGATGGAAGGGCTATAGGGTCAGCCATCTTTTCGGCCCTACCTTCCGAGGTCAGTGAAGACTCGGGACATATGAGAACCTGTACTGAAACATCATGGAACTCAGTTGTGGCCCCCAATTTTCTAATCAAGGTGATTATGGAGCCACAGAGGAAAGTGATTGCTGATCCATAGTAAGACTAAGGAGGGTCACATGGAGAAAAAACTTTCTCTCAGGCTTTCACAGAGATCAAACTGGTCAAGCAATGAATGGGACTCATCCACATGGCTGATGCTGAATAGGATCTACAGAGTGATGTACAGGGTTACAGGATAAACCCTGAGGGGACTTGACTGACCTCATCAGATACAAAAGCTGCTTTTTTTGTTACATAGGTCTTGCTTTGCCTCAGTCTGAACCATCCAGCCGTAAAGTATAAAAATGAGGTATATACAATTAGGGCATAATAGTGGGCTGAGCTGTGGAACAGCTCTTGTCAACAACTTCTTCAGATAACCCCCTATTTCTGTGGGCTTCTGGACTGTGTTGGAATGTTTCACTGAATTCAAGCATGTATGATAATTGAATGACAGTGGAACACCCATCTTTGAAAGGACTAAACAAAAGAGGGGGATGCAGGCAAAGAACCATTCTGTGTTTGTATAAATAGTACAGTTAGGATAAATATACAGTGCTTTGGCATAATTATATGAGAAGAAATAGATGCACTAATGGCGTTTGAACAGGATATCCTATCTGCTTCTTGTGCTATGGATAACCACTGGGAAGATAGCAGTGTAAAAAGAATTCGTTATTGAAACTGTACTATATTTCAGCTTTGGAAAAAAAAGATAGGTATGCAGCTACATTCTCTTAATTCATTGATCAGAGGCATCTGCTCTAATAGTATTTGTGGATGGAGTACCATGTATGCACCTTGTGCAACGGAAGGCCAATACAAAAACAATGTGCAATGTATAAATTGTTGAATCTCTCCTACTGGTCTGATTTGGAATTGTCTCATTGCTACTTGTTTTTCAATTAAAAAAGAAAAAGGAAAATTCTTTGAGTGTTTCTCCTTCATCCTGTGAATACTGGTATCTTACTGATTCCCGAGATACCTTTGAATCATCTTCCCCATTTTTTTATAGTGAGTTGCCAAGTTACAAGCTTTTGATTTGTGAACTTGCACAGATATGAACTGACCTTGAACTGACCTTGCATTGGGAGCAAATCATGGAGTTAGTCCATGTGTCTTCCAGACTGATTCAGTGCTGCATTATCACCAGCTGTGCTTACTGTGTAGTGTAATAGCAAACGTGCACATGCAGAGTTCAGAATGTCCAGATTGTCTATAAATGAAAGGCGAAGCAGTAATGGTGTGGAGGTCCTGCTAAGAAGCACAGAGAAAGCACCACAGAAACAGAAGTGACAGTAACTGGGCAATGGAATTGAAACAAACAGAAGACAGACTTCACTCCTTTTCACAGTATGCGTTGTTCAACCCCTGGCACCATTCTAAAGAACACGGACAAGATTATGTATCGTCCGATGCTGCTTTACGCATTTCATATTGAATATTTGTATTAGAGTTGTTAATGACTCATTTTGTCTTACAAATGAACCATTTTTTTGTAAATTCTCCTGGAACAAACATATTTGTTAATTGGGGACTTATATTTGTAAAATACTCATTTTTTTTTAAAGATAATCTTTTTAGCAAGAAAACTACTCTGCTTCAACTACTCTGCAGACATTTGTCTGAATGCTTCTAGAGAAATTGAAAATATTTTGAATCATTTATCTCTGGTTTTTGTGCTAATTTCTCCTATAAATCTTGGTAAAAACAGCAAGAATATCACACTACAGCTTGAAAGTCAGACTGTTTTGAAATTTTCTTTACATAATTAAGCAATCATCTGACCTTAATTGCACTCTTCCACAGTCTCAGGACTTAAGCAAAATGAAAATAAACTTTTCACCAGAGAGTAACATATATAGCCTCTTGTCCAACTACAGGTGGTGCCCTTTGCCCCCTTGGAATATCTCAATGCTGGACTTTCTTGTCTGTATTTCTTTGCACATTATGGTGTTCTGAGTTCTGATCAAAAACTCCCAGCAGTATTCTAAGGTTTTTCTAGCAGTATCTTCAAATTTTTCTAAACTCCCTTGAAAATCAGTTCCAAGGGATCCTAAAGCATATGATAATTCCTGATGACAAAAATCTGCTTTAGCCACTCCTCCCAGCTGAAACACAATTATAACAGTCATGACTGTTATATAAGTCATATAAGGAGAAGAGACTTATTTGGGCTATTTTTCAGTGTCCTCAATCCATCATCGGCTGGATCCAGCTATAAAAATCTAAGACAATAGCAGCATAGTGTTCTATTGTCTAATCCAATGACATTGGGAACTGTGTTTCAACATTTGAATTTTAGGGAGAAACAACATTAATTCTAGTGTTTAGTTTTTGCTGTAACAGTTAAGCATAATAATGACCTTGGTAGGCTTGAAAGCTGCCTATGCAATTAGCAAAGCACACGTCTGGGTGTGTCTGATTGAATCATAGCAGCATAGTAATGTATCTGATCCTTGTGCCCTTTCCTCTCTGGCTCTGTTTCCCTAAAGTTCTTCTCAGCCACCATTTATTAAGCAGTTTTTTTTTTCCCCACAACCTCCTTTGACCTTGCAATTTTTGCCCCAAACTTGGACAGCTATGGACTGAGTATTTGGAAACCATGAACTGAAGTACTACTTTCTTCATTTAAATGGTGAATTCGCTGTGCAGTGCTACAGACACAGTGATGTTAATACAACTTATAAATCACTATTTCAGAGAAATTTGCAAAAATTGCTGTATCTTCCCTTGACTAGTACAACAATGTACCACATAAACTGGTTTGCATAGCTAAAATTGATCATCAAGTTTTGAAGTCCAGATATCCAAAATCAAGTTATTTTTCACTGAAGCATCTATTTTGTGTGGCCAGCTTTCTCTTCTTCTATGTGCATGTCATGATCCATCTATGTGTTGTGGCCTCATGAATGCTTCTTACGAAAACACCCATTACATCAGATTTTAACACACTAGCAGGACCTCATGCAAAAATCAATTGCTTCTTCTTTTAAGTAAGGTTCCATCACAAAATTGTAGTCATATTCTGAGTTCCAATGGTTTTAGCTTTCAATTTATGAATTGTCAGACAATTCATATTCCACTAGCATTATCACACACATTTTAGCCTTTAGCCTCTGCCTTAGTTACTTTTCTTATTGCTGAGACAAAACAACTCATACACAAAATTAGAGGAAGAAAGATTTATTATAGCTCAGTTTGCTGGTGCTTTGGTTCATAGTTGGCTGGTTCCAGGGCAGAGTGACACAGTCCAGGAGAAAAAGTTCATGGTGGGCAGATAGGCCAGCAAGGCAGCAAACAGTAGTAGCTTTTCTCTTCACTTCCTTATGTTCCATCCAGACTACTGCCCCTTTTTACAGTTGGCCCTCACACTCATGGTGAGACATCCTTTACATTGTTATTGCACCATGAATCACTGCTGGCTTCACAACCTTAATCCAGCATCACATACTCTAGCTCCAGCAGCCTGTGAAAAGCCCTACCTATAACCACAGGAGGTTTTTTTTGTTTGTTTGTTTTTTTGTCTTTTTTGAGACAGGGTCTCACTGTGCAGTTCAGGCTGGCCTTAAGCTCACTTTGTAGCTCAGGTTGGTCTCGAACTCACAACAATCCTCCTGCCTCAGCCTCCCAAGTGCTGGGATTACAGGTGTGCGCCACCACGCCCGGCTAGGAGGTTTTGGTAAGACTTCTAGATACAAGCCATTACAGCCTCCTACTTAAAATTCAACTCATCAGTCAATTATTTTTAAAAAATAATTAAGCTTCTTCAAATAATATTTGATCTTAGGAGGCTGTAAATAGGCAGATCACTACGAGTTCTCACTAGTAGTGAGACCCTGAACTCCCTGTAGAAACTTCACTAAAATAAAAAATAGCACTTGAATATAAACAATATCCCAACACTATTCTCTTTTTCTGTTGTTTTTTAAAATGTATTTGGTTGTTATAGGGTCTCACTATGCAGTTAAGATCATAGTGATCCTCTTTTTTCAGCCTCCCTAGTGTGACACCACACCTGCACTCGAGTGCCAGTTCATCCTACTCTGGGGGCAGGGCTGGCATGGCATGTGGCACCAGGGATTGAACCATAGTCTTTGCACTTGCTTACGCAGGTGGTTTAGTCTGCTGAGATATCTTGCCAGCCTTTGCAACATTATTTTTTTTATTCAAATAGATAAGGGCAATTATCACAATATTGATACCAAACCAATCCACATATGGAAATGTACACCATATAAAGTATTATATACATTCAAGCTGTAAAATAATGCGTATTTCATAAGTTTGAAATAATACTATTTTGAGAACTGTTTATGGCAGAATAAAAGACAGGATTCATATTAAGAGGCAAATACTTAATCATACTTAGTACCACATAGTAACAGATAGTAGATAATACCAATGCCATAGTTTTGACAAGATTTAAATAGCCCAAGATAATTTTGGTTCTTAATCTATAACTTTCATTTCCTTATAATCATAATATTATATTCTTCTAAATTGAAATGATCTGAAGAATATTGATATAATTGCAACTAGAATTTGTTCAACAGGAAGTAAAACCTGGGATCAGATAAAAGATAAATGAAAGAAAAGAAATACATATATATATATATATACATATATACATACATACATATATATATATATATATATATGATAATTTAGATAATTATACTGGCATTTTCTACTGGTCTTTTGAAAGGAATAGTCAATGCTTTTTTCTATTTTTTGAAATAATACTATTTTAATATTTAGTATTAAATATGCCAGTTCATCCCACTCTGGGGGCAGGACTGGCAAATAAAATAGTGTTTTAATTTTTATTTCTGTCTTTTAATTTCTATTTTTATTTCTATTTTCTGAAGCCAGGCGTGGTGGCGCATGCCTATAATCCCAGCACTCGGGAGGCTGAGGCAGGAGGATTGTTGTGAGAGCGAGACCAGCCTGAGCTACAAAGTGAGCTTAAGGCCAGCCTGAACTGCATAGTGAGACCCTGTCTCAAAAAGA
>PVKA01040763.1:0-18514 GCA_004027165.1 Ctenomys sociabilis | reverse complement strand
CAATACAGAATTTCAAAATAAGATGGTAGGAGTTTAACAATAGTTGTTACATTGCATACTATTATCTTCAAAATAGTTGCTTAGATTACCAGGTTTAGCCATGCAATATTGACCGAACAACGTAAACATTAACTACACCTTTCAGTAAACTAATAGAAATCAGTAGCATAATTATCTTGGTTGTCTTGTATATATTTACATTTATATCTTTCCTTTCTTTCTTTCCTCCTTTTCCCCATCCAAGTTCTTTCCTTTTGAGCAGTTTCTTTCCCTTTTGCAATATCTTCAGAAATGAATTAGGCATAATTGCTTCACTTTCAATTTCATTAAAGAGTTTGAGGAGTATTGGAATTAAATCTTCTCTAAATTTCTTAAAGAATTCGGCTTTGAATCCATCAAGAGTTGGGCATTTCTTGGTTGCTAGGTTTTTAGTTGTATCTTCAATTTTACTGACTGATATTGACTTATGCACAATTTTTATATCTTCTTGATTCAGCTTTGGTAATTCATATATTTCTAGGAATCTGTCCATTTACTCTGTGTTTTCCTTTCTTTCTGTTTTTTTGTTTTGTTTTGTCTGCTTTTTAGGGAAGGGTTTACAGGGTGTTCAGGGTCTCACTACTGGATGGGACTCATAGGCATCCACTTGTTTACAGCCTCCCAAGAGCTGGGGTTACAGGTGCGCTCCACCACACCCAGTCTCAATTGCCATCTCAGCATGTCCTAGGGACAGGGCTGGCAAAGCAGTGTTTTCCTTTCTATGAGAGTAATGGTTTTCAAAGTAGGTATTGATGATCTTCTGAATTTCAACAGGATCTTCAATGATTTTATCATGAATTTAAGGTTTTTCTTTCTTTTTTCAATAAGGTCAGACAGGGGTTTATCAACTTTGTTCATTCACTTGAAGAACAAATTCTTTGATTAATTATTTTTTTGTCTTGTTTCTTAGGATCCATTGCTTTAATTTCTGTTCTGATCTTTATAATTTCCTCCCTTTGGGCTTGTGCTTAACTTGCTATTCTTTTCCTAGAAGCTCAAGTGCAGCATTAGGTTGTTTATTTATGTTCATTCTGTTTTCCTGATGTGAGAATTCACCACTGTAAATTTCCCTCTGAGGTCTGCTTTCATTGTGTTTCTGATAAACTGTATCTTCATTTTCATTTGATTGTAGGTATTGTTTAATTTCCTCTTTAATTTCATCTGTTTCCCACTGGTTCTCAGGAAAATGTTATTTAATTTCCATATGTTTATGTAGTTTTTGCAGTTTCTTTTGTTAATAATTCTCAGTTTTATAGTATATGGTCAGATAATATGCATGAGATAATTTCATTTCCTTTGAATTTACTTAAGCATGTTCTATGGGTAATATTTGTCTATTTAGAGAATGTTCTGTGAATAGTTGAGAAAAATGCATATCCTGTTGTTAGATTGAACACTCTAAAGTTCTACTAAGTGTTTTATTCACAGGTTTAGTTCAGTTCATTGCTGATTTTTCATCTAGTTGATTTATCTCTTTGTGACATGGGGTGTCACCCAATGGTGACAGAAAAAAGGCATATTTATGACTTAATTTTCGTGTCTAATGATAATTATCTTACGGGAGTTTGGAGATCCCATATTTGGTGAATGTATATTTATAATTGTTGTCTCTTCCACTTGCATTTTCTCCTAATAAGTATGTGGTGAGCTTCTTCATCTCTTTTGATCATTCTTGGTTCACAATGTCTGCAAACAAAATAAATACTGCCTTTTTTTCTTGGTTCCTGTTCCATGGAATAATATTTTACATCCTTTGACTTTCAGTCTATGTATTTCCTTTTAAAAGCCACATTTGAAAAAATATAGTTTAAAGTCCTGACATAACCAGAGAAGAAGAAACTCTTCAGAAGACAAATAAGTGTATATGTGGTTTGAACCTTAGACGTGTTTGTCAGTTTGCCTTGGTAAAGGATGTGATTTTGAACCAAGGCCTAAATTATAATAAGAAAACAACTGTACAAGTAGGGATAAGTTTAGTTACTTGAAGAATAAAGGAATGGAACTTAGTTGTCTCTTGTCATGTGACAAATTACCACAAAACTTTTGGCTTCAGACAACACATACTTATTTTCATATCCTCTGTGGATCAAGACTCGCAATTCTCCAGAGCCCTCTGTTCAGGATCAGGCCTGAATCCCTGTTGCTGGGTAGTGCTGTGTTACATGAGTTTGAAGCTCTGTTCCTCCTTCAGTGGTTTGCAGAACTCAGTTCCTTTACTTATAGGAGTGTTTCCTGTTGAACATTCATGGCAGTGCTCGCTGCTCCTTGCCCCTGACTCTTGCAATACAGTGGTTTACCTTATAAAGAGAGCAAGAGACCCTTTCTCCAGATTGTTAAGAAAAACTTTCATGTACTACTATCATAGAGTAACTATTTTTTACATATTTGCTGTCCAGACTGCAACATAACCTTGTCAAGGTTGACTGTTTAATTATTTACAGGTTTTACCCACAGTCAAAGGGAGATTATACACAAAATATGCACATCAGTGCACAAGAATCGTGGTGAGCCTCTCAGAATTATGACTGCCATAGGCACTGAGACAGGACTATGGTGAGTGAGGTCCAGAACCAACAGTGATCACTAGAACAATCTATGTAGGATCCTTAGCTGTGGTAAGGAATAGGAATTTCATTATCGTGGTGGTGGGAAGCTAGTGGAAGTTTTAACTATCCAGTAGTAGAAATTAGATTTTCCTTAAGGGCATAGTACATGAATCATAAAATGTTTCTTGTATTTATTCATTGTTAGGTAATTGAAGCCCAAATCATAAACAAATGGAAGATGTAATCAGGGTTGTCTTAGTTACTCTTCCCTCATTGCTGGGACAAATACCCAACACCCAAAATGAAGGAAGGAAAGGTTTATTTAGCTCACAGTTACTGGAGGTCTTAGTCCATATTCAGCTGGCTCCAAGGCAGAGGGGCACACGGCAGAGAGCAGCAGTTTATGGCGGCCAAACAGCAACAAAGACAAAGAGCAATCTCTACAGAAAATCTCTCTCTCTCTTATTACATTCAGGCTCTCTGCCCCAGGCTGGGGAAGTACTCACACCCATAATCCCATCAGTACTAAAATCCATAATCCCAGCCTTGGATCACACATAATCCCAGCGGATCATGAGTTAATCACAAACTCTAGAAGTTCTCACCCCATGACTACAGGAGGCTTTGGGGGCGACAACTAGACACAAACCATAACAAGGGTTGACTTTCTTGTTCTGAAATTCAAAATATAAACTTCAAAATACAAATATAAAATATAAACAAAATCCATATAATTTAAATCTACTTCAATTTATTCATGGAGGACAGCAACTACTTAAGTAAAGACTATTTCACTCATAAGAATGAGTAGCTTTAACTACAGAAATGTACAGAATTTGACATGTAGTATTGGATATACTTGCTAAATTTGTTTCATGCAATAGATTTTATCTGCTGTGTAATTTTTGTCTGAGGCAAAGGTGCATTTTAACTGCTAGGTAATGACTTTGAGTTCTTTTACTACAAAGCCTCTTCTTTGAAGCTTCACATTGTACACACTCCTCTGCTAAAGTCTGGATCTGGCCATATGGAATTTACTAGAGCCATCATATCTCCTAACAGATCACAGTGATGTGTGTTCCCTTCATTGGTTTGTTTAAGGAGCAACTGCTCATTACCATAGTTGCCAAGCTTAATTATTTTTAGAAGCTTCATGAAAGAAATTAAGGATACAAACTACTTATATCAAACTTTGCTCAATAAACTATTGTTTAATATCACAAACATTTAGTGTTTAATTTTCCATAATTGCTAAATTGGGCTGAATTGGAGCTTTCTATTCTTTGCACTTTTCTTAAACAAAAGTTCTGTTAAATTCTGAGATTGAATATTCTTTTATACTGTAAGAGGTACGTTCTCTCTCTTCTCTCTTTCTTGCTTGTTCCTCCTCACTGATGTTAAATGCAGCCTTAGCCTGTAATTGAGCAGTGTAGTGGAATAATTGGATTTTGTTTTTACTCTAAGACTCTTAGTGCACAATGCACAACCCAGTGTTATGATTGATACATTGTGTCAATTTGAGAAGTTTGGAAGTTTAAGTGAAACACTCAGCAGGGGAACAGGGCTTCACATTGTAAACACGCTAAGCCTGCACAAGAGGAAGGCCCAGAGATGGTAGAGTGCTATACCCACCAGCGTGGGGGTAGCCTGCTTAAAGGAGGTTTGCTTTTCCCTTGTGCTTTCACTGTCTTTTGCTGCCCGGAACTGTAGCTCCTGTGCTACCCCACCCTATCTTGGAGCTACCTGATTAGGGACTGAAAACTTCACAAACTATGAGCTAAGTAAACCTTTCCTTCCTTAATTTTGAGTATCCTGTATTTTCTCTCAGCAATGAGAGAAAAGTAATCAAGCGACAGAAATTTTGCTTCTGTAATATTGTACTTCAAACATCGGTATTTGAAGACAGAAGCTAGAGCTGCTGGTTCTACTAGTTCCTTGAAAATTTTAACTGTATTGCCGAGACAACATGAAGGATGACTTTTACACATCAATGTTACTTTGTGTGATCAGCAGCATCATACTTTATGGTTTCTTCCAGTGACCTTAAATATATATATATCAAAAAGAAAATAGGCAAACTGAGATTGAACTTCATTCCCCTGGCACATAAAGCATGTGGCAACACTTGCTAATAATAATGCAGCCATAATGTACCTGTGCTACAAATGCCACGAATTCTAAACATCAGTAAAAACTCCAGAGTTTTGAATAGTTATCTTATTTCCAACCAGAATTAAATGTGAAGAAAGAATTAAAACCTTTTATATTTTGTAACATAGGCTATCATTAGAAAGTACAACTAAAATTTCAAAATGAGCTATCTTTTAATATTGACATTTGCAAATCTGGTACATTTGTATTTCGCATTATCTGTTCTATGCACATTTTTTTAAAATCTTTCCTCAATTGAAACTATTTCAATGTTCTTCTTATATACCAGCTAGGAATCAAATCTAACTTTGTTTGGTATGGAAGGAAGTGATGCTCTTTCATTGAGATGCTTGGTTTAAATCATAAAGACTTCATTTTTACTAACAAGTACAAATATAGAAAGGCTTGTTTATGTGAAGCTTCAGTACCCTGTTGCTCCCCACACAGGATCTGAATGTGAGAGTGTGTGTGTGTTGCTTGCTACACAAGGAAATATTTTTTGTCTTTTGCATTCTAGGTTCCTGCTTTATTTGATTTAACTTAATTGCTCTAGACCTAGGTTAATTTCTATAACTTTATTTCAGTTTCCCTCTAGCCTAGAATGCTTCTCAAATCTCTGACTTTTAAGATGGTGCAATTGATCTAATTCACTATCACTATCTGACTTTGTCCAAGCACATTGTATGAGTAGACACTCAGATTTTTAAAATTTATTTAATTTATTTTCATTTATTTATTTATTGTATTTTATGGAAAAGTCTACAGTGTGTTCAGGGTCTCACTTCTAGATCAGACTCATAATGATCTGCCTGTTTACAGCCCCCCAAGAGCTAGGATTACAGGTGGGTGCCACCATGCCCAGTCTCAATTGCCATCTCAGTGTGCCCAGGGGTCTAGCCAGCACGGCAAGCCCAGAGATCTAACTCTTAGCCTCTGTGCCTGCTTGCAGGTACCTTAATTCACTGAGCTATTTGGCCAGCCCTCAGATTTTTTAAATGTATCAGTTATTTAATTAGATTCTTAGTAAGAAATATACAATTCTAACTCACGAGGATAAATTCCATTTGTCAAAGCAAAAACAGATTGCAGGTAGCTCTGGGAGCTAAGGAACAACTTTGATATTTGTTAAAATCTGTTAGTTCACTATTTTCTGATCCACCATGTGCTGCTCTGAAATCCGGTAATCTCTCTTTCTCGGTATCAAAGACCTCGCCCTCCTGGTGTCTGCAACTTCTTCTTGAATTAAGCACCAGTGAGGTGTTCAGGGGTTTTCACTTTGCTGATATCAATTTTTATAGAGGTGGCAATGACAAATTTCTGGTGTGTTCTTTGTAGAGGAACATGATTAAGGCTAAGAGGCCTGGTCACAAGTAGCAAGCCACTGGCCAACTACTTCAGGAAGACCACTCTCTTGCCTCTGTGATGCTCAGTGAGGAAGATCAAGATGGTGCCAGGAGTGATCCTAGCTCGGTGTTTCCTCCCACGCTAACTGAAGGGTTTCTTGCTATGGCTCAAGAGCTTTTAGAGCACATCTTTAGTAGAGTAGCATCTAGGCATTTTTAGAAGGTTAACCACCCAGGTACCTCCATTTTTGTCCCCACTGACTGGTTTTGTTATCATAGCAAGAACTTTCTCCTTTTTCTTCACAACCTTTGATTTAGCAGCTGTGTAGTTCCTCTTGTACAAAGCCTTAGTTTTTATATTTTTATTCTTCCATTCAACCAAATAATACCACTTTAGCACCAAATATGCTGGATGCATATACATCTTATAAAAATATGTTACTAGGTCTTATAGAAGACCTTGCTTAACAAAAAGCTTTACCAGTTTCATAGCTCGATGTGGTAGTGTAAGACTGTAATCACAGCACTCCAAAAGGTGAGAAAGTAAGATTTTATGAGTCCAAGGCCAGCTTGGTCTACATAGCAAGACACTGTCTACAAATAAATAAAGCCCAGTATCCACAAAAGGTGAACTTTTATATATTGAACATGATTTTTATAATGTTTTATATTGAACATGAGCTTTTCCTGTGATATTTATTCCCTTCCTTTATAATAAAGATAAGCAGAGAATAGGCCTTATAACATACTTTCAGATTATATGTCTTGAAAAGTAGAACGATAAGCAGAGCTCATGGTGGTTTGACAACTTGGCCAATGTTACTTTGGAAATTTTGGTTTGGTTTTTTTTTTTGCTTTCCTAAATGTAATGGTGTTAATTCAAGGTTTTCTTTGTTTCATCTTGAAGTCTCACTATAGTCCCATATAAAGAATACACAAGAAAGGAATAAGTCAACAGGGGCAAAGAGAGCTGGTAAGGAAAAGGGCAGATGGTGAAGCATGGCCTGCCTTTGAAGTAGTAATTGACAACAGAGAAAAGTAGAGCACAGAGGATAAGTGCAGCAGAGAAGCCAGTGTTCCCTGCCTTTTCCTGGAAACTTCTAGAAATTTAGGGAGCAATATCATATCAATGAAAACATGGAGCCATGAAAAGGAATGTTAGTGAAATATGTAAGATATTTGTTGTTCTCACTTTTCTTAATACCACCATCTTCCTTATTATAGAGAAAAACAGGTATTTATTGCCAGGAAAATAGAAACAGAAAACCTCAAGGTTCTGGGGGCAAGGTCAAAGGTGAATCACAGGAATTAAAAAACAGAAAGATTTCTTTATGTCATGAGACCCTCCATGACCATCCTTTCCATTCCTTAGAATGTCTGTACCAAGGCGTATTATTATCCAGGCAGGGACTGGTAGAATTAGTCTCTCAGTGGGATCCAACTAATGAAAGCATTTGTGGTCCAATAATGAAAATTGCCTATGTATCATAAGCTAAATTTGTATTAAGTTTGCTCTGCTACAGATCTTTTTCAGATTTTGACTCAATCTTTGAGTGTCTGTTTTATAACTAGAGGTACAAAACGATGATTGCTTCATTTATGAAAATTAAGTTTCTGAACACTTGTGGAGTGGATGAGCATTGGCTCCCTAATGTGTTTGGGTTCCTCCGAAGAGAGTCTGGAGAGAGTTACTGATGAATAAAAATCCTGTTTAGGAAGTGATATTTGACAACACAGGAAGGAAGTGAGGAGGTGAGGCAGGAGGAAGCGAGCCAGGAAACAAGTTAATATCAATCAACTTACCACTGTGAACAAGAGCCAAATCCTTTGGGGGGGGTCATAGATGCTGGTGAGGAACACCCTTCAGAGTGGTGCCTGTGAGGGAGTTGAGGTATTAATGAAGTGTGAACACATGGGGGCATTAATACAAAGACTCAGGGTTTCATTGGTAGAAGGCTGTTCTGGGGCATCAATAATTTTCTTGTACTTCCAACCCTAACTTTAAATAGCAAAGTGAGCTCCAGGAGCTGGGCAAAGACTTCAATTAAAACAGGTATGTAGTTGGGAGCCTGAAAAATGTGCAGAGTGGGTAGGGCTAAGGAATTTGGGTTCAGTACCAAAAGCATCTGCTCTGCTCGATGAATTACTAATTTGCTCATATTTTTGTATTGATTATAATGTATTTGGGTCCTACAGGTGGCTAAAGACCATGGTAATACTGTATAAACATTATTATTCATTAAAAATGATAACATTTGCAAAAGAATCTAATCGGTCTAATCAAATTTCAAAGAAAAAGCTGATTAAACAATTTTCCCTTCATATTCAAAAATGGAGTTTAAACAACCTAACAGTAAAATTTCCCCTTTCATAATTTTACCCCACTTTTATTTCAAGAAAAACAATATTTAAGTTCAGAGAATGGTAGTAAATTCAACTCTACAAATTGAATTTATAAAAGAAATACAAGCCTCAGGAAAGTAATTATGAAGAGAGACAGATTTTAGGATTAATAAAAATAGTGAAGAAAAGGAAGAAAGGAAGAAAGGGAAGAAAAGGAAGTATCATGCTGTAAGATACCAAGAAGTAATTAAAAGTCTCTGTTGCTTTCCAGACTGAGAATTTGGGAAAGACTGTTTATTACAGTATACACATATATAAAACACATTAAAATTTTCACTCAGAGCCACACTATATTCACAGTATATGACTAACTTTGCTTCATGTCATTGGTTACACCCTAGGTGTTCAAGTAGACTTTTCATTTGTTGGCTACTGCAGAGGAGAAATTTCCTGGAGAAAATAAGAAGGGTTAGGTACCAAGACCCCTTTTCATATTTTAAGCTTTGTAGTGTGTGCCCTGAATATCTTAGATACAGTTCTGGAAAAGGAGGCTATTTTTCACTTCAAATTGAGATCTATTTTAGGAGTAAGGAACAGTCTGTATGTGTCTTCAGATTAATCTTTCTTCCAAAATGTTTTTTCCCCATAGAATTATTTCCCTGAACATTTTTAATGCAATATCTGATTAATTCATTGTTTTTCATTACAACCATGCAGTGTCTCTAGATTTTGTAAATGAGAATTTTCATTTAACACAATTACTAATCACCAAACCCTTGTTTACCTTGTATGTTTTGAAACAGGATTTTGAAACATTAATTAATGAAATATCTCAAAAATGTTATAAATACTTGGAGTTATCCATCTCTTCATAATTGAATTGCAATTTCACAACCTTTATTTTTTGTAAAGTTAACCATTTTCTAGTTCTCCTTGAAAGAATTATTTCAAAACATGAATAACTTTTCTTAGAACATTCCAGGTGTATCTCATTTGAAACATTCTTTTTTCATCTCTTTCCTCTAATTTCATGTTCTGTGGAAAGGAGTCTTTGGGGAAAAAAGCTACAGAATTAACAAAAGCAACTCTATTGTAATACAAAAAAAGCCTCCTTTTAAAAATGATACTGTTGGGTGGTTGAGATAGCTCAACAGACTACTTAGGCAAGCTTAGATAAGTACAGGGACCATGGTTCAAACCCTGGCACTATGTCATGCCAGCCAGAGTCTGAGCATGGTGGTGCATGCCTGTAATCCCAGTGCTGGGTAGACTGAAAGCAGGAGGATCACCACAAGTCTGAGCTGAGTAATGAGACCCTGCAACAACCAAAAATATTAAAAAAAAAAAAGAGACTGTTCCTTAGTACCCAATATTGACTGAATGATTAATCCATTCAGTGACCAACCTGCCTCAATTCATATTTGAAGTCCAACTTCCTATGTAAATTTATTTGCAATATTTCCTTTATGAAAGCAAAGCTAAATGAAATAAAAAGGATAGGGCTCTGATCCAATCGGATTAGGGACCCAAAAAAGACTCTATCTACATGCACATGCAGAGAGGAAAGGTAAGCACAAGGAAAAGGCAGACACTGGCCCTGATGGACCTTGTGGCTGGATCACTAGTATCCAAAACTGAGAAAATAAATTTATGTATTTTATTCCACCAGTCTCCAATATGGGTCTAAAAATTCTTTAACCTCCCAATCATTGCTCAAAGTCCAAAGCCATATCCACATTTTTTGGTATTTGTTACAGAAGTATTTCCAGTAACCAAAATGTATATTTTAGTTTCTATTGCTTCAGCAAAATTACTACAAATTTAGTGCCTTAGAGCAACATAAATAGATTATCTTCTAATTCTGTAAGTCAGAAGTTTATGGAGCTCACTGCAGTCTTCCGTACAAGTCCATATCAGGAAACCAATGGGTCTGAGACAGAAGGCTGATAATTCTACACCAGAAGGCTGAAGGATCCAAGGAGAAGTCTGAAGAGCCTGCACTAGAAACCAGGAGAAAACGTCTAAGCTGACTGAGAAGACCGAAGCTCCTCTGAGGATACGGAACACTCCATCCTTCTTCAATTCCCCTTTATATCTTTCAAGTGATGAGTCATTCTAGATGGGGCTGCCACAACCTAGGGTATAGAATTTCTGAGCCAATTTAGTTAAGCTTTTAACTTCTCAAGTTGTCACAGTTGATCAACCACTGTAATGTCTTTGGTGAAGCAATCAAAGAACACAGACTTCTGCCCAAAGTATTCAAGGACTTTTGTTAGCTCTCTATTTTTGTTCAACTATTTTTTTTGTGTGTGTGACTGGCTCAGCCTGCCCTGGGAGTGGGGCTTGCACCACATGTGGTACTTGAAATCGAACCTCGGCCCCTAATCAGGCACTTTAGTCCACTGAACTATCTCACCAGCCCTCAGTTCTCTGTTTTTGACACTGAACTATTTACTTAACTTTTCATTTTTTTGTTTTTTATTTTTTATTTCTTTTCAGAACTGGGGATTGAACTCAGGCCCTTGCGCTTGTCAGTGAAGTGCTTATTCCACTGAGCCATCTCCCCAGCCCCTTAACTTTTTATTTAATAAATTTGCATTTAATAATTCTCTTCTCTGGACCAAGCGGTTCATCACGGTCAGAGTTAATAGAGATGATCACTGGAATTCCTGTTCTCAAAGCCCAGCAGAGAGAGAGAGAGAGAGTAATCTTTATTATTGTAAGTACCATAATGGAACTATAACCAGAATTTTTACCATTAAATGAAAGGACACAATCAAAATTATCAATCATATATGAAAATACTGACCAATTTATGCCCATCTTTGGAGAGCAGCAAGTGAAGACAACTTGTCTGATGGTTTTTACTCATATTATGATAAAAAGGGTTCAACCTGAATTTTTCAGTGGCAAGAAGTATCTTATGTATTCTCATATCTTATTCCCAAATCATGGCCAATGAAGTCCTATTAGCATTAAAAATACTTAGCAAACACTTCTCAAAACAGAATTGAATTAAGTTTAGATTTATATTTTAATGAGAAATTTTTCTTGGAAAAGTTACTCCCACTATTGCAGGTGGGATCTCAGGAGAGTTTAATGAAGTTATTTTTGTTTATATCCAAGTTAGTGGAAAGAAAGAGCAGAGAAAGGGAGCCATCACCTGGGTGAGGAGGAGAGATGGAACCCGGAAGAAAATGCTGTGGGAGACTGAATGGAAAAGTGGCTGGAACTGAGTTTCGTTGACTCCTTAGCAGCCTCTGCAGAGCTTTGACAACCATATCTTGTCTAAAGCTCTTAGTAACTTACCCACTCTGTCTGGTGTTAATGCTAGAAAAACTGGTCAGAAGTCTTACATTTGCTGTTTACTAGTAGCACAGTTATTCCCCAGTCTGCAGTGTAGGAACACTGCCAGTCGTGGAGGAATCAGTGGCCTGAAGTTGCTCTAGAGCCTGCAAATGAGCTAGGTTTGTCCAGTTCTGATCATTTTAATGCTCTCATCAACAGAGCTGCCTTGGATGTAAGTACTGCCCTTGGCTCAGAAAATGTCACTGTCATTGACAATGGGGCTTCACCCTATGATATACAGATCTTGTTAAATCCTCTCATCTACAATCTGCTATATTTTCAGAGTGTGGCCTGAAATTTCACTGTGGATCAAATCCATGGACCAACAAGTATGCTGAACAAATAAACAGGGCAAACATGGGCAGTGAACATCTGACTTGCCACTGAAAGCCAACAAATTTAATCCGTGCTCTTCAGCAGAAGCCTTAGCATTACCAAAATGAATGTGATAGCTATAAATGTCTCTTATCCATCAATTAAAGCATTTGGGAGGTTTACTTAAGCTACTTTTCCCTTCCTTTGACAAAACAGTATCCTTAATGCTGTTTCCTCCATTATAATTACTTACCACCTATCTTATCCCACAAGTGCTAATGAGAAATTTGCACAATGTTATTGGATTTAATCATTTTATGTGCAAAATTTCCAAATAATCTCAGTTGAACTGCTGTCAGCTTATTGAATTCAAAAACCAAAGTTCACCATGAGTCCGATCTCTGCAGTGGGACATGGTAGACCCTATACTAAACACATTTAAAAAGTATAATTTCAACTATCCCTTTGTCTATCTCCTCACCTGCTCTATTCTCCCTCCATAACACAAGACAATCACCAAATTCATGTTAGTTATTAAACCAACTAGCAGCAATAATTTCCCTGTTAGTGAAGTTTGCTATTCGCTGCCCTATTTTTGTCCATCTGTCCACACAGAGAACAACATAGCAAGCTGGGATAAATTGCAAGGAAAGCACATGCCTTGTACTAAACCCAGTAACTAATAAGCAAAGAGTTGGTCCACCTAGCCCCATACGTCATTAGCAATTGCCCAGGAAATGGCCCTTCCTTTTCACTTAGAACAATCCCTGCTGGGTCATTAGCCTTCAGGTATCATTTGCACCTCCACTCTCCCCATCATCTTTCCCAGGCTACCTTCTTCGAGATGACTGCAGAATTCAGAAGTTCTTCACAATTTCAGCCTTACCCTCTGCCTGTTCCTGGGTCTGGCATCTCTATATGATTCCTTCAGGCAGCATATAGAAAACCCAGAATCTGCAAAAGTGCTCAGAAAAATTTCCTTTAGAAGTGACCTTATGAGCCATATGTCCTATAAGACTCATGTTCTTGTTGTTTGTCTTAGTTAATTTCTCATTGGTGGGACAAAATACTGGATACTTACAAGTTAAAGGAAGAAAGGTTTATTTCAGCCAACAATGCATAGAGCTTTCAGTCCACAGTCAGTTGGTTTAAAATCAGGGTGGCAGGGCAGAGAGACATCATAGTGAATGAAAATCTTCAATGGCAGGCAGGAAACAGAAAACAGCAGCCTGCCTTTTATTCTATCCAGGCTCCAAGCCTGTGGCTTAGTGTGGTCTACACCTAAGGTGGGGCTTTTGTATCCAGTAAATTTATTCAGCTGCAATCAGTACCATCTGCTAATTCAATCAGTGGTCTAATCCAATTGTCACACCCCCATAATCAATACGCATACTTTAGATCTAGCCAACTCCCAAGAGCCCTGCCTCTTAGTTGATGTTAGGTGGGGAGGGAGTCTGGGTATAAGCCATAATATTGTTCTAGATTCTATCTTTTCTTAGAGTAGATATGGATCACTAAATTAGTTTCAAAGGCTGTTTTCTTACTGAAAAAGACGAAAAAAGATTTTTAAAGCTTGGTGGTGTTTTTTTAATTGTCAATAAAGATGTTTCATCATATTTAAGTACAAAATCCTTTTAAAACCCTTTGTGTTTTTTAAACATTATAAAACTGGAATAACTTAAGTTATAAGTGATGTTATTATCAGTAATTCCACTATCTGAATATGGAAATATTTTATTGTTGTCTTCATTTTTAATCTCATTATGTATAGTTTTCCAGTCCCTATATTCATGAATCATTTAAAATTTGCAGTATTTGTGTAGCCTTTAGTTTTCTTTCCTATTATGGAGACTACTATGATATATTAGAGATTAAGTAAGTGAGTAGACAGTCCTTTGAGATACTAAAGCCCCTGTCCCACTAATGTTGGTGAAGTAACTTCTGGGAACGTAGGCTCCACCTCCTTTTCTATTGAATAACTCTTACCTGTGCCTACAACCAAAATTTTTTTTCTTGCATGCTTGAAATTGGATTCCATGGTGATTATGTGACCTAGTGAAATATAAGAAAAGGACTTCGCATGTCAGTTCCTTCTCCAGCTTTTGTGGATCTGTTCATCTGGAGCAGCCATCCTGTCACCATGAGAACATATGTGTGAGTGTTCTGTGAACATGCTAGTGATAGAAAGAGCTTGGATGACTGAGTCACTGCCTTTTATCACCCAAGGCAATATTTTATTTTATGCAGATACATAACCTATTGAACCTTAATACACGGTGGTCACATTTTGTATTGTTTGCAACTGTATTTATTCCTTCATTATACAGTTTATAAATAATATGATTCCTGATGGTATGCCTGAAAAAATCGTACCATGAAGTCTTTCAATTGTACTACTCTAGTGCCACTGCTGGTGGTGCCCACAGTGACACAGCAGGAGCTCCCTGAAGATCACAGTATGCTTGCTGGTTATCCTCTTACGATTAAAGCAGCAGTCTTCGTGGCTGGAAATGATGATGCACATTCTTTACTTTGGATGGCTCTTTGTTATTTTAAAGCTTTGTCTTTCTTCTCCATGTTAATATTTGTTAATGTAAAGGTAGGCATAAGCATGTCAGGACAGTAGAGATCAGCTGTTGGCAACATATGATGGTATTTCTTTATGTATTCATTTGCAAAATGCATGATGCAAGACTACTGGGAGTTAGGGCCTGGATGGTTCAGCATTGGGTTTTACTTTTGGTTGGTTGAGATTTTTTTTTCTCTGCAAATGTATGTAGACAGTATAAGGACACAATAGCTGAGACCCTATCAGGGAAGGAAAGAAACATGGAAAAGTGTCAAACATGTGGCTATGAAAGAAATAGAAAAGGATGATTGCAGATCCAAAGACAAATACAGATTAACAAAAGAAAGGATGGTGAGGTGTGCTACCAGATGCTGCTCTGATCCATCAAAATGTCAGACATTTACATGAACACTACTTGCAAGAAGGTGTGCCTGTAATAACTGTACATCTCCATAAATTTTTACAATGAAGTACATTTGTGTCATCAAAACTCATTAAAAGAGAGTAGGACCAACATCCCAAAACATCTGCTATTTTCCTCTGATCACAATCTTTGCTGGGGTGATAATTACCTTCCTGTTTAATATCACAGATTAATTCTGCCTGTTTTTCTCCTTATGGTTGTGAGCCCATGCAGCCCATGTGCTCTTCTCTATTGGTGTACTTTGATTAACTGAACTTTACATTAGTGGTATTCATTTATGTTGTAGCATAAAATTATCACTTATTCTCACTGCTGTGCAGATTGCCTTTGTATTGCTGTTCACAATTTCTTTCTTCATTCTACCTCGAACTGATATTTGGATGGCTTATTTAATATTTTATATATGTTTGGGATTGTTGTAAAAATACATTATATTTTTTACTTATTTTGGTGTAACTTGAACTTTCTTTGTCGTTTTTGAGAGTATATACCCAAAGGAGAGGATCTGTGTGGTTGTAACATAGGTGTCTATTTATTTTTGGTAGAAACTGTCAATATTTTTTCCCAATGTTATATCACAAATTCATATTTTCATTGGTTTTGACAGCAATGCTTGCTTGACATTATTGCCTGCTAATTTTCAAGAATTTTAGTTTGGTCACTAGTAGGTATGCAACAGTAAGTTTATACTAACTTACTGCATTGAAACATAATTTAAATACAGTGAAAACAGATACCTTTCAAACTCAAGGAACCCTAGCAAATATATACATGTAGCCATCATAAGATAGTGACTATTGCTGTCCCCACAAAATTTCCTTTGAACCATATTCCAGCCACGCACCTCTGTCCTTTGATGCATCCTACAATTTCTAACAACGTAGAATAATTTTGTCTGTTATTAATCCTCTTACACAGGAGTATATGCCAGAATGTAGTTTCTTTACTTCAGCTTCCTCAAATTCATGGTGCTCGTAGGTCAACTGCCTTCTCTCATTGCTGCATAGTATTGGTTGGTGCTTTTGGAACGAGGAAGGCCAATTTCAGCTATCTATACTTGGTCTCTCCAAGAATTTGGGAATTGTGACCACCGCTAACACTAGCTGTGATAGAATATAACTTTTTGTCACAATGTGTGATCCAGCTTACTCTTGCTTATTTTTAAAGTTTATTTATTTCCTCTGTAAAGCAATTTTATTTTGGTGGAAGTAGCTTGAAATGACTCATTGATATCAAAAATACCCATTACGTTTTCTGATTCTTTGCTTCCTATTTTCACTCCAACACATATTTTGGTTTCTTTCCACTGAATTTATAGGCTACAGTATACCACTTCAGTAAAACCACCCACAGAAAATTGTTACTGAAATTGAGATTTGCAGAAGCTTGACCCATGTGCAGTTCAAGGTTCAGAATCATAGCTATTCTCTAACTCCCATGGGGCGAGTCAGACTCCTCAGTGGGCAACACCTTGCCACGTCATTTGAGCTGCTGTGCCTTTTAAACTATTTACTAACAAAGAGTTATGTAGCCTTTAATAAAAATGTGTACCCTTTACCCATTTAGGTAAATTTAGGACACTTGCTAAGGAGTGTACCATACATGCTAATGCAACATATTATTGTAATTGTTTGGAACTGCCTTCTATGCCATCATATTTTGGAAGATGTGCTTCATTACAAATGGTCATTTTGATCATTTTTACTCACCATAAACAGATGTAAGATCGATGAATGAAGGCACAAAATACCTTTTATAATATTTTATATATGTTATATGCTTAGTGCCAGCCAAATAACTCAGTGGATTAAAGCACCTGTATGCAGGGGCAGGGGCTGGGGGTTCAATCCCCTGCCTACCATCCTTGACCCACCCCCAAGATGCCCTAAGACAGCAATTGAGACTGGGCATAGTGGTGTGCACCTGTAATCCCAGCTCTTGGGAGGCTGTAAACAGGCAGATCACTATGAGTCCAATCTAGTAGTGAGACCCCAAACACCCTGTAGACCCTTCCCTAAAATATAAAAAAGAAAAAATGTTTAAATGCATGCCACTGTTATGCAGGGCTTGTTTTCAGTCTAGTTTTGTTTGTTTGTTTGTTTTGTACTTTTAATTGACATATAATAGCATAAATTTTGAATTATGTGTAATAATTTGTAATGATCATTTTATAGTATGAGCATATGAATCACCTCGAAATTTTGTCATTTTAAATAAATCAGTCAGAATCTTCTCTTGAAGTTACTTTGAAACACACAGCACTGTGAATCATTTAATGTGTGTGCAGTGCCTGGACCTTCAGCCATTTGGACCAGTGCCAGCCTACTTCTGCTGCAATGACAAAATTTAGCTACGCTTGATTTCTGTCTGCTGAGCTCACTTCAGATTCAGTAGTTTTTATTGCTGCACTTTTCTTTTGTGGTTTGGCCTTCTTACACTGTTTTCTTTCCTTTCGTTTGTTTTTCTTCTTCTCATATGCTCTCCACTATGATGCTGAACATACTTCTATGAATGAAGATTAGTTTAAGTTTTTCCCCATTGTGTATATTTTTTTTGTTTGTTTTTACAAAACTCTAGATACCTGGAGTATTTCCACATAGGGTTAGAGCCACATAGCACCTCAGCATCTCGGCCATTCTACTTCTCAAACTTTTAAAAGAGGATTAAGTAAAAAAGAAAGTGAAAAAGAAAAGAAACCGTGAACTAACTATTAAGGCAAGATTTGTGATTCCCTCTCAGGATACCACTGGAAAATTTTTCTCCAATATTTGTTGACAGCCATGACATGACACAGAGACAGCCATGTCTCCATATGTGGAAGGAAAGCTTTCATAAGTTGTTTAATTTTAAGTATTTATATTCAGTTTATGGAAGTTAATTCAATGATCAGATTTTTATTTTTTAAAGTTTTACCCCTAAAGCTTTTATTGGACCTATACAAATAGCAAGATATTGTCTCAGTTTTTTTTCTACCTTTATTTATTTTTTTAATTTAATTTTATTTTATTGAAGAACAAATAGCAATGAGACAGTTTCAAACCAATTAGTAGGACAGATTCAATAATTAATACACTGCATTTGGTTTCATAGTGGTTTGTTGTTGTATGTAAATACATGATATTCTACTTACAAACACTATTAGAGCAGATGTCTCTAATCAATGAATTAAGAGAATGTAGCTGTATACTTATTTTTTTAAAGCTGAATTATAGTGCAGTTTCAATAATTAATACTTTCTACCTTGTTATCTTCCAAATGGTTGTACATAGTACAAGAAGCCAACATAATATCCTATCCCACCACTATTAGTGCAAATCTTGCTTCTCATAGAATTATGCAGAAGTACTGCATGTTTATCTTAAATGTACTATTTATACAAATAAGCATGGCTCGTCCTTTGTATCTCCTCTTTTGTTTAGACCTTTCATAGATGGAC
>PVKA01040762.1:0-18539 GCA_004027165.1 Ctenomys sociabilis | reverse complement strand
AAAAAAAAAAGAAAAAGAAAAAGAAAAGAAACATCAATGGGGCTGGCGAGATAGCTCAGCAGACTAAGCATCTGCTTATGTAAGTGCAGGGACCAGGGTTCAATCCCCAGCATCACATGTTGTGCATGTCTGTAATCCATCCTAGCACTTGGGAGGCTGAAACAGGAGGTTCATTACACATCTGAGCTGTGTAGTGAGACTATGTACAAAGAAGGAGGAGGAGGAGGGGTGGGGGGGGGAGCAAGATGTAAGTGGCAGGTAGGCAAGCAAAGGAGGTTTCCTGTCTCCACTGCTGCTCCCACCACTGGCATCACTCCACAAGCTCTACCTGCTGACAGATTGGTGGGCATCAGCTTCACAGAAGTGCAACTCTGCTGTGAACTGCATATGCAGGAGATCTAGGTTATGCTCTTCGGGAATTAACACCTGGTGATGCGAGGTGTCGCTGAGGAGCAGCTGCAAACACAGATTCCGAGGCCAGACTGCAGAGACCGTGAAACATCACAGGCTTGCAGCTGTCCTTGAGCAGCAAGCTGATGTACTTTGTACAGGTGCAGCTGGTGGCAGGCTTTATGTCAGAACATAACATTTACTTTAGTCCACATGTGGCCTATTATTTTATTTACCACTTCTGTCTGCACCTCCTTCCCACACCACATGTTTGCTGTGGTCATAGATCTGGCAAGTCCACCAGCTAATCCTAATCAAAATGAGTAAAAAACAAAACAAAAACAAAACACTGCAGGGTTTCTCTAAAATGACAAAGCCCAAAAAGCATGGGGCGGCAGAAGACTCTGAACCTGCCAACAGCAAGAAAGCTGCAGTTAGGAAAAAAATGCCAAGAGTCCTTAAATTATGGGTTCACTGCAACAGGTAATTCACTTTCTCTGAGTGCTTTGTGTAATACGTGGCAACAAATGCACCCATGAAACCAAAATTATTTCACCTCATGGAGACCAAGTACCCAGCAGTAAAGACAAGCCTGCAGTTTTTCAAAAGGGTAAAAAAAACCGCAGAGAACAAAAACAATTATTGAAGGCCACCACTGCCCCATACTGTCTGCACTGGCAGTGTTATTCTTAGCAGCTAACCTCACTGCTAACGCTGAGAAACGCCCTTTACTTCTGGTGAACAGTTGATCCTACCTGCTGTTAAGGACATTTGCTGTGAACTTTGAAGAGAGGCTGCAGTTCAAACAGTGGCATGAGTGCCTCTTTCAGCCAGTGCCATACTGGGTGAGCTGACAAAACAGCAGAGGGGACAGAGGCACAGTTAGAGGATTAGTGTGCTGTAGCGCACACAACCCAGGTTGAATTCCAATGCTGATAACAAGGTAACAACACTTTTTTAAGGCAGGGCATGGTGGCACAGGCCCAGTAATCCCAGCACTCAGGAGGCTGAGGCAAGAGGATCACCACGTTTTGGGTGTTCAATGTCAACCCCTGTGTCTGCTTAAGTAAGTTTGAGACCAGCCTGAACTACATAGCAAGACTTTGTGTCAAAACAAAACAAAACATAAATAAAATATTTTTCAATTATGATTTTCTTTGTCTCCTTTCTATTTCTATCTCTGGTACCCTTCCTCACTTCCCCTGGATGTGTTGTTCTGTTTTGAGATAGGGTATGGTAGTTCAGGTGGCTTTGAACTGTGATCCTCCTTTCAGTGTAAATGCTAGGATTATAGGCGTGCAACCAACACGCCCAGTTTAAAAATAAGAATTGGGTTGCAGAGAAAGGACGGTTAGGAAACTTTCTCAAGGGCATAGAAATGGGTAGACTGATCTTTCCTTCATTTCTGGTAATGGGGATCAAACCCAGGGCCTCAACATCTCCAACCTCCCACTGGAGTGATTCCTCCCGCTCCTGTGGTGCAGAGGGCTGAGTGCCCATCTTCTCCTGCCTGCCTCAGGCTAAGGACCTACCCGTCTTCCCTAGCTGTGAAGCAATAGTCTCACCTTGACCACCTTGACTAACAGTTTCATTTTTGATGAACCACTATATTTAACAAAGTTATGATTCCGATGCCTCTTTGCCTGCCACTAATGGCTTCCTCAGAGAAAATGTCACCAGATAGGGTTCAAAGAGGTACCCAAAACACAGATGGTGACCCTAAGTCTACCCAATAAGCTGTAGGCTCACAGACTCCCATCTCTGAGCAAGAATTCCCAGAACTTAGCAGTAGGAGGTGCAAGAGGGATTTCAGGTGTTTTTTTTTTTTTTTTAAATGTATTTAGTACAGGGTCTACAGGGTCTCACTATACAGATCGGACTTTAGTGATCCTTTCTATTTTCAGCCTCCCAAGTGCTGCTATTATAGAGATTATAGGTGTGTACCACCACATCCAGTCTCATTTGCTGGCTCAGTATGCCCTGGGGTCAGGGCTGGCAGGCAGGCTGGGAATGGGGGAAAAAAGTACATTTAAGACAACTTCAAATCTCCATACGTTCTGTATTACTAAGTTAAAGTGAAATATCCTGAAATTGCAACAAAAGCCCTGAGAAGGCTGTACCCACTTCCACATCCTATCTTTGCAAAGCAAAGGTTATGGAGTAGACTGGCCACGAATAACACATTTTGGGTGTCACTGCCTCCCATCAACCCAGCAAGGGCCGTCTAGCTACAGGAAAACAAGCTGAGGGCTCCCACCATTTCATTATATATTACAATGTAATAATAAGGAAGCCAAGTGCACAAAAACTGTAATGCACTTGAATCATCTTGAAACTACCCTGCCACACCTGTGGAAAAACTCTTCCAAAGACCAGTCCCTGCTGCCAAAAAGTTTGGGGACTGCTGACCTAATCCTTTCATGGAATCAACAAAATAAACAATTGGTGGCTGTGGTTGCACCAGAAAGCAAGCTTCCCCACAGGACTTGCTGCTTCTCTGTGCTCCAAGATCCTGAGGGGGGTCAGATGCACATGTGAGAACTGTAGGACTTCTGGCCAAGGGAGATAGCTCAGTAGAATAAGCACTTGTCTGGCAAACACAAGGTCCTGAGTTCAATCCCCAGTACTGTAAAAAAAAAAAAAAAAAAAAAAAAGAACTGCAGAACTTCGTCATGAGCTTTGCAGCCTGCAAACATGGATGTCCTTGTTTGTTATGGCACTGGGACTTAAACCAAGGGCCTGTGCCTGCCAGGCAAGTGTCTGCAATGAGCTACAACCCTGGGCTAAAGTTGCCTGACTCACTTCAAAGAAACGTTGGTTTTTGTTATGGCTTGTATCTAGATGTCCCCCAAAGCCTCCTGCACTGAAGCTTTTTGGAGGTGGCTGAACCTAAGGTGTGTGATGCTGGGATTAAGGGTCTGTGGTAACTAAATGAGTTTGGCATAGTTCTGGGTGTGGATAATGGAAGTTCTACCTTGGATGTGGGGGCACCAATGGATAAGCTTATAGCCTAGATGATTTTTTTATTTTTAGGGAAGGGTCTATAGGGTCTTACTACTAGGTCAGACTAATGATTCTCCTGTTTTCAGCCTCCCAAGTGCTGGGAATTCAGGTGTATGCCACCACGTCCAGTCTCAATTGCAATCTCAGTGCACCCCAGGGGCAGGGCCGGCCGGCCACTGTGCTCTGCCTAAACAGGCACTTTAGTCTGCTGAGCTATCTGGCCGGCCCGCTGGATGAAATTTAAGGAAACAGGAAGAAGACTCACTGCTCCTACTCATTGCTGCTCTGCTGCCTCCTACCTACTTTGCCATCCTCTGTTCTCTCCTCTGCAGCATCACCTTGCCTTGGAGCCAACAACTATGGAATGAACCTCTACAAACTGTGAGCCAAAATAAATTTTCCCTTCTTTAACTGGCTGTTGGGTATTTTGTCTCAACAATAAAAAGAGTAAGATGACTTTCAACTTCTATAATTTCAAGTTACTCTAACATACAAACTGAGATAGCAGAAAAATAGAAACACAGTGTTCCCCAGACACTGATGGTACAGAATAGGCAGTCCAACACTTCCAACAATACAGCATGCTATATGTTACTAACATGGTGTGCTAAGTGCTGTGGAGGAAGCACAGAAGAACAAGGGCCTAAACCTGCTTTGAAAAAAAAAAAAAAAAGCCACTCCAGCTGACTCTAAAAGGAAGAGTTTACTTGAAGAACTAGTGTGAAGACACTCCAGGAAAAGATACTGGCACAGGAGGGCACAAGCACCACGGCAGACCAAAGAAGAACACTTGGGTGTGAAAACGTACGGAGGGAAAACAGAGGGAGTCAGGAGCCAATGCGGTTTTATTCCTCTACCTCTCCTTTCAGTACAGAACTTGAGTCTTACTGTTTTAAATATTTTAAGGTATGAGGACCATAGAAGATGACAAGTCAGCCCTGGCCCCTATGTTCTATGCATAGCAGAAGCAACAGACAGTATGGGCATCTGAATATATATATATATATATATATATATATATATATATATATATATATATATATATATATATATATATATATATATATAGTCACTGCATAGTTACATAGTCAGGGTAGCCTTGAACTTGTGCTGATCATCCTGCTTTAGCCTCCGGAGTACTGAGATTACAGACTTTTTTGTTTTCCTTCTCTCTCTCTCTCTCTCTCTCTCTCTCTCCCTTTCTTTCCCTTTTCCTTCCTTCCTTCCTTCCTTCCTTCCTTCCTTCCTTCCTTCCTTCCTTCCTTCCTTCCTTCCTTCCTTCCTTCCTTTTTGAAATACAGTCTCACTAAATCCTTCAAGACTCACCAGGGGTATAGTTCACCAGCATAATCGCCTGCCTGGCAAACGCAAAGTCCTGGTTCAATTCCAGAATGAACGAACAAAACAAAGAAAACTTTCCCAAGCCTGAACTCAAACTTATGCCTTAGGAGTTCAGGGATCACTGGCACGTACCACCACACCCTGTTGTCTGTGTTAAAAACTGGAGGGGCCAGCCAGATAGCTCAGCAAACTAAAGCACCTGCTTAGGCAGAGTGCAGTGCTGGGGTTTGATCCCCATTGTCCAGCCCATCCAGCCCTGGGCCCAGGGTACATGACTGAGACTGGGTGTGGTGGCATGGGCATGTATTGCCTGTGATCCCAGTGCTTGGGAGGCTTAAAACAGGATGATCATTATGACTATGATCTACATAGTGAGACCCTATAGATCTTGTACTAAACACATTTTAAAAATAAATAAAAATTGGGGCTGGGGAGATGGCTCAGTAGAGTAAGTGCTTCCCTGGCAAGTGCAAGGGCCTTCACTCTCCGGTTCTGCCAAAAAAATAATAAATTAAATAAATTAATTAAAAATAAAAACTAGGTTTAACATCTGGGTGAAGAGGATTACAATGAGCTTGAGGCCAGCCTGGGCTAAATAGTGAGTTTAAGACCAGCCTGGATTATGCAGTAAGTCCATGTCTCAAAAACTACTTTTTAAAATTTGTTTTAAAACTGGATTTGAAGCCAAGTGTGGTGGTGGTACATGCCCATGATCTCAGCATTCTGGGAAGCTGAACAGGAGGATCTAAAATTCAGGCCCATTCTGGACAACGTAGCTACTTGGCAAGACTTTATCTCAAAATAAAAAATAAAACTAGGTGTGAAGGCATGGTCTGTAATCCCAGTACTCAGGAGGCTGAGGCAGTAGAATCACCAAGGCCAGCCTGGGCTACAAAGTGACTTTGAGGCCAGTGTGAACTACACTGAGAAACTGCCTCAGAGGATAACGGTGACAAGTAAAAAGAGCTGGGGATGTAGCTCAGTAAAGTCACCCTGGGTTTAATTCCTGGTACTGAAATAATAAAAAAAAAAAAAAAGAAGAAGAAAAAAAGAAAGGGTGCATTTCCAAAGATCTTGTGTAATTCAACTGTCATCTACTTTGAAGTTAATGCTAATAAGGCATGGTCAACATTTCTGTCACTACCCAAATGATACAAACATGGGATTATAACTTAGCCTTTGATTTACATGTACTTGATTCTTAAATACTTTCTGAAATGAGAGATTAACATTTTGAACTCTGAATATGAAATGTAACTTTAAAAAATCCTATTGAAAGGGCCTGCCAGACAGCTCAGTGGATTACAGTGCCTGCTTAGGCAGATGCAGGAGCTGGGGTTTGATCCCTGACCTGTAGTGCTGGCCCCATTCCTGGGGCGCACTGAGACAGCGATTGAGACTGGGCATGGTGGGGTATACCTGTAATCCCAGCGCTTGGGAGGCTGAAAAACAGGAGAATCACTGTGAGTCTGATTTGTGCAGTGAGACCCCACAGACCCTGTGCCAAATACATTTTTTTAAAAAAGTAAAATCCTATTGAAAGGGGCTGGCCTGATAGCTCAGGGGACTAAAGCACCTGCTTTGGCAGAGCTCAGTGGCCAGGATTTGATCCCTGGCTTGCCATGCCAGCTCCACACGCAGGGTGCACTGAGAGGTGACCAAGATTGGGCATGGTGGCATGCGCCTGTAATCCCAGCACCTGGGAGGCTGAAAGCAGGAGTCACTACAAATACATAGTAAGACTCTGTAGACGCTCTAGACCCTGTCCTAAATACAGAAAAAAAGAAAATTCTGTGGAAGTCTGCAACAAGACACACACACACACACACACACACACACACACACACACACACACACACACTATAAACACAAAGGTGACAAGAAATAATTCAAGATTCCACAAACATAATGGGAATTAATGTCATGAAAGACTTTCTAAGATGTGTAAAGGGAGGCTGAAAGATGTACAGCTCAGGAAGCAAAGACTGAAGAACATGACAAGTCCAGGCCTGCCAAGCTCAGAGCTAGGCTAAAAAAGGGCCAGGCACCAAATCACACAGGGCACAGGGCCGCTGAGGCAGCACCCTCACCTTGACAAGTTCAGTGCAATGAAGATACAGGGTTGCTGCTGGGGTGGGGTGACCCTGGGTGGGGGTCTTCACAGAGAGCAAGTGATTGCAGCAAGTCAGTGGGGACATGTGGTGAGCTCAGATAGGTAGGGCACCTTTACAACAAAGAGCTCCCAGGGTAACTCAGTGGTTTCCTTTTATTATTGTAATTTGCATGTAATAGTATTTTTATGCAAAATAAATAGGGTTTTGACAACTATCTCATTCAAGACATTTTGAAGGAAAAGGAACAAATAAATAAATGAAAGAAGATGTTTATGGACATTTTAACTGGTCTAATGTGACTTTTTTGCAGCAGCATACCCATGAAGTTAGTCACCCTCTACTACCCTTGGCAAACACTACAGCCACCACCACAGGGTTACCAAAGTAACAAATGCAAGGCCAGAGGACAGAAGTGTTTCCAATGACAAACCTATCTCTGGCGACTGGCCCCAGCATAAGAGTTTGTCACACCCAACAGGCACACTGGGCAGAACATGCAGCCTCCTCCATTTCTCTTGGTCCGTTTCACACATGCACACAAGCACATATACGTGCACACACTTTTTAAAAAGGGACAGGAAATAACAACCTGTGAATGGGCTTTTTCAGCCAGCACAATAAATTCATCTCTACCAGCACCCATTTCCATTCTCAACCACTAATAGGCCAGCAACAACACTGACGTAACTTCAGAAAGCGCTCTCCTGGGAGCAACCAGAAACTCCTCAAAGAAAAATCTCCAGCTCCAGTGGACAATGCCGACCTATGTCAGGATCTAAAACACAAGCTTTGTGCTGAAGCGCCAATGCTTGCAAATCCAGATGGTTTATGAGGACTGTTTTGCCCTGCTGTTCTGGAGAAAAAACAACAAATCCTTTGAGGAGGGGAGTCCCAAAGGTTAAGAATATGGCTCCTACTCTCTAGAATAAAGATGCACAGTACTGTGAGTACCATACTTGTAAAAAACAGCCTCACCAAATCAAGGCTGGCTTGCTGCCTATGGCCCCCAAGGTACTTCCCTCTTACTCCGCAGACTGTGGGAAAGAAATAGTCCCACTGTGGTACATAATTATTGTTAAATCTAATTGTTTCCTACAGTCTCTTTGGTGAAATAAAATGGGACTGAGGATCACATTAAACACACAAAAGGATATCCCACTTAATTCAAAAAGGAGACAATTTTCCAACATAAATGGCTGATTTTCTTCAAAATTTAACACCAAAGGAGAATAAAAGGAAGGAGAATAATCATACATTCAGGAACTGTAAGAACCATGGTAAGCCACATGTGTGAGTAGGGGCATCTTGTTTAGATCCTGACTGAAACAACTACCTATAAAAGTACATTTATATGACAACTAGGAAAATGTGAACATCGATTAAACAGCAAACATGATGTGGAATGATCATTTATGACTTCAGGGGCGATAATGGGGTAGCTAGCAGTTATCTTTTAAAGCCCCAGGGCCCTGTAAGGTGTGTTATCTACAGTCTCATGCTTTCCATTGCTGTGACAAAATACCTGGAGAAGGGGCTCTGGTCCCACTGGAGGCAGGGTGAGAGCGATGGCAGTGCCACCCTCCTTTCAAGGCCCAGCTGGCCCCCTACTGCCCCCACCTGGGCCACAGTGCTTGGCTGGAGACCCCTCTGGCTTGGGCACACGCCATGAGCCCGGGAGCCATGCCTTTAGCAAGGAGCTCACAGGAATACAAATTGTAAAGTCTGCTCTAGATGTACAAGGAAGTCAGTGTAGTGGTACAGCCTATAGTTTCAGTACTTGGGAGGTTGAGGCAGGAGATTCCTGCACGGGCAGGATAAATTAGTGACTAAGTAAAATCCTGTCTCAAAACAAAAAAAAATTACAAATCTCCAGGGATGGAGCTGAGTGGGAAGCCCTGGGTTCAATCCCCAGCACTGAAAGGAAGGGAGGGAGGGAGGGAAAGAAGGAAGAGAGAACTGAGAGGAAGGGAGGAGAGCAGAGGGGAAAAGGAGGGGTGGAGATGGTGAGGGTGGGGCGGGGGGGGCAAGAGGCAACGCTCCTGTTAGCTCGATGGGAGTGGCAGTGTGGGGAGCACAGCTGTAACCCAGTGCCTAGGCACTTGAGCAGGAAGAGCACAAGTTCAAAAACAGTCATCAGGGAAGCAGCCATAGGGCACCTGAGGATAAGGCAGGAGGATTACGAGTTTGAAGCCAACTCCAGCAATTTCATAAGACAGGGCTGGCCAAAGAGCTCAAAGGATTGAAGTGCCTGCAAGCAAGCTCAGGGGCCAGGAGCTCGATCCCCAGCCTGCAGCGCACGCTGAGATGACAACTGATATTAGGTGTAGTGGTGTGCACCTGCAATCCCAGCTCTTGGGAGGCTGTAAGCAGGTGGATCACTACGAGTCCAATCTAGTAGTGAGACCCTGAACACCCTGTAGACCCTTCTCTAAAATACAGAAAAATAAAAAAGCCATTTCACAAGAATCTATCTCCACGGGGATGTGGCTCCGCCAGCAGCATCTGCCTCCTCCATGTGGGCCCTGGGTCCAACCCCAGTATGGCAGGAAAGAAAGAAAACGTTCACAGTTGAACATATGTAAGTTTATTATGCTGTTCCCTCTACTTATCCCTTAATATTTAGGTAGCTCTATAAGTTAAAACAGAAGTTAGAACAGAATTGTTAGTGGCATTTAAGTTAACCAAAATGTTTTGTTGAAAGAGCTTCCTGGAGCCAGCAAGCTAGCTCAGCAGAATACAGCACCTACTTAGCACTCTTAGGCAAGCGTAGGGACCACGATTCGATCCCTGACACCACTATGCCATGCCAGCCCTACCCCCAGGCATGCTGCACAGGCTACGGAGACCAGATGTAGCAGCACACACCTGTAACCCCAGCGTCGGGGAGGCTGAAAGCAGGGGGATCGCCACGAGTACAAGCTGTGCAGTGAGACCCTGTAACAACCAAATGCATTGTTTAAAAAGAAAAAAAAAAGAGCTTCCTGGTATTAAAAAGTAAATAAACTAAGTCAGAGCAGCACATTCAGATTACCCACCAAAGTTAGTGCAACAATTCAACACCGAAAGCACGAACCCAGTGTGGTCAGCAGACAGCAGAACCTCCCGCGGGCTCAGAGTCAGCACAGGCGACTAGCTCAGCGCCCACAGCTCGCCCACCAAGATTTCTGAGCTGGGATGGGCTAGGCTCGGGCGGCAGGGCCAGGATTGAGGGCGACGGGGCAACAGGAAGGAGATAGCAGTAACCTGCCTGGCATGCAGCCCTGTGCCCTCTGTTTACTGGGTGACAGATACTTGAAGCTACAGCGTGAGAGCCCAGCACCATCAGGGGAGAAGAGGGCCTCTGAGGAGGCAGGAAGCTGGAAGCAAACAAGAACTGTAATTAAAGTATTCCGAGACTAGAGAACACCAATGCTCCATGGAACCAGAGTCCTATTTTTACAAAAAGAGTGGGGAGAAGAGCAACAGCAAGAAGGAAGGGCTCTGGAGGTGATTCAAATATGCACCGTAGCACTCCTCTCACTTCTGTAAGCTACACCACAGTGACCGAACAAGGATGTCTGCGTTTATGAGCAAACTTAGCTAACAAGGCTGGTGAGTGACTGAACTAGAGGGCACCGTTTCCAAGCACTTAATGAACTTGGAATATCCTGTCACTATTCAGATTTTGCTGTCTAAGAAATACTTCTACAGTCTGAATATAGCAAGATCTGTTCACTACATTTTGATGATAAACCTCTAGACTTGCTTTTTACCATTCTCAGTACTTGCCACCAAATCATAATGGAATACTACACAGCCATCAAAAAGTTAAATTCCCATCTAGCTGCGTGCCTATAGGTAGAGATTAATGTCAGTTACTGGCATATAAAACTGAACAGGCAGCAGGCATGGAGGCACATGCCTGTAACCCCCATACTACAATGCCAACAGAAGCAGGAGACTACCAATTCCATTCCAGCCTAGGCAATTTAGTGAGATTGCACTTCGAAAAAAAATTTTTAAGTGCTAAGGATGTAGTCTGGTGTAAAGGCTCTGAGTTCAATCTTCAGTGCTGGGGGAAAATAAGAGGCAGATCACAGGAACATAAAAGTATTAGTGAATGTAAAGACACATGTTCATAATTTTAAAGAAATTTTACAAATAAAAAGAAAAAAAAAACAAACAAAAAAACACATGCTAAACCACACAGAGATCTGTGGAAACTAATTAAAACAACAGTGTTTCCATGCGCATCAGACAGGCAAAAATTCTGTTAGTGCTGTGTCTCGGCAAAGATACAAGGAAATACGGACCATGAGAAGCTGCTGACGAGAATATAAACTCCTCTCACAGAGGTCAGCTCTCATTACAAACACATCATGCAGAGCCAGGTACACACCTGTAATCCCAGCACTCAAGGCTGAGGCAAGAGGATCGCTATGAGCTCAAGACTAGCCTGGGCTACAAAGTGAGCTCAATGCCAGCCTGAACTGCATAGCAAGACCCTGACTCAAAATAAATGAATATAAATAAAGGGTGAGGGAATATAGCTCAGTGGAATAAGGGAGTGCCGCCCTAGAGCAAGGTCCTGAGTTCCATCCCTGGCACCAAAAATAAATAATTACTTACAATAAATCATGATGTGTGTGTATAGACAGTACAGTTGGGATAGATAACGCTGTGCTTCTACATAATCTTATGAGAGGCAAGATCTGCACTAATGGTGGTTGGACAGGATATTATGTCGGCTTCTAGTACTATGGTCATCCACTAGGAAAATAATTACTGAATTTTTGATATAATTCAGGTATAAAAAATAAGAAAAGTAAGCAGCTACACTCTTAATTTACTGATAAGAGACATCTGCTAAAATAATATCTGTAAATATAATATCATGTATGCACCTTGTACGATACCAAAACATTATGAAAACAGTTTGCAATGTATTAATTTATTGAATCTGTCTTGTTAAGGTGTCTTGAAACTGTGATTGATATCTATACTTCAATAAAGTTAAAAATAAATTAAAAAATAAAAAAAACAATAAAATAACGCAACATACAGCGATTAAAAACGAAGTGGAGGCCAGGGAGACAGCCCCGTGCAATAAGCGCTTCCTTGGCAAGAAAGGGCCTGAGTTCAATCCTCAGTGGTATAGCAGTTGTTCAGCATGACAAGGCCCTGGGTTTGAGTTCCACCTAGCAACACAAAGGGGGAGGGGAGGGAGGGAGAGAGGGAGAGGGAGACACTAGATGTGTATCTATGTGTCATCATGAACAGCTATAAGACGTAAGTTGAGGAGGCTGAAAACAGGAGGGCCACTATGTTGAGTTTAAGCTGTGTAGTCAGACCCTGTACCAAATACATAAAATGAAGAGGGGAAAAAGTATATACAGGGGCCAGGGAGATGGCTCAGTGGAATAAGCACTTCCCTGGCAAATGCAAGGATGTGAGTTCAATCCCCGGTTCCACCAAAAAAAAAAAAAAAAAAATTATACAAACATCACAGCACTCAAAAAAAAAAATGTTAAAGCCCCCAAAATAATACTGACAAAGCCTGAACAAGCCTGTAGTGCTGATAGGTCTGCTGTGTTGCCCAGCAATGCTTCACCGATGTTGTTATAGGTTGTATGTTAGTGAATATCTGACCAATACCTTAAATTTTCTGGCTTTCACCTTCAGATCTTAAAACTTGCTGCTATATCTGGGTGTGGTGGTGCATAACTACATTCCCAACACTCAGGAGGCCGAGGCAGGAGGATCACCTTGAGTTGGAGGCCAGCCTGAGCTATAGAGTGAGTTCAAGGTCAGCCAGGTCATGTAAAAAAAGAAAGTAACAAAAACCTGTTGAGAGCTAAGGAACTATTTTATTGTAAATAAGGTAAAATAAATACTGAGCCTTTAAATGCGTCTCCAATGAGCCAAGATTATAAACTTTTATAGGGAGAGCCTGAGGCATTAGCTTTGGCAGTTCAGAAATTGTAATTCCTGGCACAGCTTAGGTTAGGGATGGTTAACTGAGTAAATTACTGACTGAATTCTTATCTCAACATAAAAGTATCTGTTAGACTTGAAGCCAAAGCCACTAATGAGCTGGTGCCCTAAGCTTCCCAAGTCACATCAAGTCCAAGAGGTCTGCTTTCAAAGTAGAAGCATACCCTAAACAATCATCTCTTCGAAAACTTACACTGCTAGTTTTACAAAAGTCCAGTCTGATTGTACCTTTGTACAACCTACTTAATTTTTAAAGTGATTTTTTGTTTATTGAGACAGTCTCACTATGTACTTGAGGCTGGTCTTAAACTCACTATGTAGCCTAGAGAATCCTCGAACTCACTGTGATACTCCTGCCTCAGCCTCCCAAGTGCTGGGGTTAGAAGTGTGTATTACCATTCCCTGCAAGGATTTCATTATTAAAATTAAAAATCTGGGGCTGGGATGTAGCTCATTAGTACAGCTCTTGCCCATCTCACACAAGTCCCCAAGTGTGTTATGTCAGCACCAAAGGGGAAGGAAGGAAGGAAGGAAGGAAGGAAGGAAGGAAGGAAGGAAGGAGAGAGGAAGGGAGGGAAGGAGACAAAGAAAGAAAGAAAGAATGAATGAATGAATCTGGCTTATACCATAATAGCCTGAGGCTTTTAGCCAATGTTAATTTCGATGCACAGAAAAACATGTTGAGGTAGTCATGGCAGCCCATGTCCTTTCCTCCTGTGTCCACCGCCTTCCCTTAGCCTTCGTGCCGTCGCCCCGGGTCCCCACGCTGGCCCTGGCTCGGACTTTCGGCACTGCGTTGTGTCCCGTGGGGACCCAGACGAGGCCCGGGACAACGCAGCCGGCTGCGTTGCTCACACAGGTGTTGGGGAGAATCCCACAGCTGTGCTGCCAGTACAGTGACGCACCCCCTTTGACACTGGAAGGAATCAAGGATAGAGTTCTGTATGTCTTGAAATTGTATGACAAGATCGATCCAGAAAAGCTCTCAGTAAATTCCCATTTTATGAAAGACCTGGGCTTGGACAGTTTGGACCAAGTGGAGATTATCATGGCCATGGAGGATGAATTTCGGCTTGAAATTACTGATATAGATGCGGAAAAATTAATGTGTCCACAAGAAATTGTAGATTACATCGCAGATAAGAAGGATGTATATGAGTAAAGTACCAGGACTCCCAGGGTGCTGGTGATGGAGTAAGCACGCGTCATCCTCATGCAGCAGCTTTGCCGGACGTGTATTTAAGTTGTCTTGTTTTGCCCTTTGAAAATAAACTGGTAAAACCAAAAAAAAAAGAAATACATGTTGAACCATCTTATCGATTACTATAGGGAGTGGTGGTGTGGCATACGTGCCAGAGAACTGTATCCATGGAAGCTTGAAAGGGTTTGCCACCACTCCTAGAGGTGACTATTGAATCCTAACCAAAATCATCCCAAGCCAAACATGGGGGCACATGTCTATAATCCTAGCACAAGAGACACGGAGACAGGAGAATCATTTGAGCCCAGCAATTTGAGACTACATAAGACCCCCCACCTAAAAAAATCCCACAAAGTCAAAACTAAGATATTAAACCACTGGTTAAAATGATGCTTTGGTACTTAATCTTCATTTGTGTGAAAAAACCTATCCATACTCAACTTAGCTTTCAATCAGTAACTCAGAAACAAGTATTTCCAGATAAACTGAAAAATAAAAGGAACAGAGATACTATTAAGTTTAAGTAGCTGGACATGGTGATGCACACCTGCAACCCCAGTACTCAGGAGGCTGAGGCAGGAGTATCCTATATTTGAGGCCAGCCTGGGCACACAGTAAGACTCTAGCTAAACAAAACAAAACAAAAGTTTGAAATAACCCAGATCACCATGCTTACCCATGACTACATGGATAGAAAGGAGCTGAGCTGGTGGCACACAGCCTAATCCCAGCACTCAGGAGGCTAATGCAGGAGGTCTGCCACAAGTTCTAGCCCAGACTGGGCTACATAGTAAATTCCAGGTCTTCACAACTGAACTCTTAAAACAGAGACTGGGCATGGTGGCACACATCTGTAATCCCAGCTCTTGGGAGGCTGAAAACAGGAAGGTCACTGATCTGTATAGTAAGACCCTACAGACTCTGTACTAAATACAAAAAAAAAAAAAAAAAAAAGGCAAACAGAAAACACCAAGCATATACACATAGCTAGAAATGAATAAAACCAGCAATATAATATCACCTAGGCTTTTCTTTGCAAATACTTTTTTTTGAGTCTGGGTCATGTTTATTTTGGGGGCTGGCTTTACACTCACAATGCAGCCCAGGCCAGCCTCAAGCTCACAGCAATCCTCCTGCCTCAGCCTCCCAAGTTCTAGGATTATAAGCATGCACCACCATGCTCAGCCTTCTGACAGTGGTTCAAATTATCTAAATATGCAATCTTTAAAATGTATAAATATTTCTAGACTTTTTGGCATTTATTTTTCCCCATGTACTGAGAACTGAACTTGGGACCTTGTGCTTGCCTTAGCAGGTGTTTAAGTCACTGAGCTATCTCCCCTACTATATATATATATAGTATGATATATACTATATATATATAGTATGATATATGCTATATATATATAGTATGATATATACTATATATATATAGTATGATATATGCTATATATATATAGTATGATATATGCTATATATATATAGTATGATATATACTATATATATATATATATATATATATATATATATATATATATATATATATGATGTAGGTAACAGCATTTAAAATAACTATACTCAGGAGAAATAAAAGGAACAAGAGCCACTATTTTTTTTTTCAGAGCCACTATTAAGTTCTTCATTTTCTATATATTCAAAAGCAAAATGTATGGTGATGGTGGTGATGGTGGCAGTTGCGGTCCCAGTATTCTTGATGAATTCAGGCAGGATGACTACAAGGTCAAGCCCAGCCTACATAACACAGCAAACTGGGGAGATCCTGTCTCAAAAGAGGCTTGGGGTATAACTCAATGAGAAGGTCCTGGATTGAATCCTGAGTAATAGGGGGCAATAAATAAAGCTCTGAGGCCATACTGAGGAACTTTTTGAAAGTTTGTATAATGTGACAGCAACAAACAGTAAGGACAATAACTGAAAGAGAGAACTTTAAATGGATGGGCTAGGCTGGGGAGACAGCTGCACAGTCTGAGCGCCTGCCCGGCACGTGTTCTGAGCGCCTGCCTGGCAGGCGGGCGTGAGGACCGAGCGCAATGCCCAGAACCACATGTGGTGCTGGCTTCGGAACCAAAGGTGGCACCGCGTGTAATCCCAGCACTGGGAAGGCTGAGCTAAGAGGGTCACTTGAGTCTGAGCTGCCTAGCAAGGCCCTGTACCAAACAAATAAATAAGTGGACTTAGCAATCTGACCTCTAGCGCACTTATCCTACCAACAGGCACCCAGCACCGACCGATTGCACCCTACTGTTTGGGTGGGGGGATAACAGCAATAAGTTAAATGGCTATAATATAGAAAATGCTAAGGCCAGTGGTGATGTAGTGAGGCACACCTGTAATCCCAACATTTGGGAGGCTGAGGCAGGAGCATCAGTGTGAGTTTGAGACCAGCCAAGGCTACAAAGTAAGCTCAAGGACAGCCTGAGCTGCAGAACAAGACCCTGCCTCGAAAATAGGCAAAAAAAAAAAAAAAAAGCTAAGAACAGGAAAGAAATCCCAGATTTTCAGGGGGCTGGGGAAAGGGAATCACAAGTTTGAGACCAGCCTAGGTAACTTAATGAGACTCAGGCTCAATATACAAAGTAAAGGCCGGGGATATAGCTTTGGGGCACAGAGGAAGAAAAAAGAAAGAAAGAAAAATGGCAGCCTGCTGTGGGAGGATCTTAGCTTGGGTGTTCATGAGAGGCTTCCAGAACTGAAACCTAAAAGATGAACACAATTTAGCAGTAGGCAGAAATGAGAGTGCTAAGCAGAGGCAGCTTTCATGAAGGCCTGGAGAGAAGCTCTTTGGCAAAACGAAGTGAAAGTGTTCAGTGCAGCTAAAAAAAGAAAACACAGGAAAGGTGGCTGTGATCCCAGCACTCAGGAAGCTGAGGCAGGAGGATCACTGAGAATTTGAGGCCAGCCCCGGCTACACTGTGAGTTCAAGGCCAGTCTGAACTACACGGCTGAGTTCAAGACCAGCCTGGACAATAGGGGAGGGGGAAAGCAGGGAGAGAAGAAAGAAAGGGGGTGGCAGTTCCCTCACCGGGACAGGAGGAAAAAGAGAGGCTAATGGGGAGCCAATCCCAAGGAGCTGAGTAATCTGACCCCAAGCTCTGGACAGGGCACAGTTAGCATCCAGGAGCCCCATGAGGTACCATGCCTTGTCTGTTTTACTCCGTGACTCCGGAGGACAAAGCCCTGGCCATACTGGACTGATCTTTCTGCTCCACGGCCAAGGCATGCACTGTGGCATAATCAGCAAATAGTGAGGGACACACAGAGCCCATGGTGAAGGTGACAGCACCTGCACAGAGTGCCAGGGAGAACCAGCCTTCATGTGGAGGTGGGGAGGTCAGAGTGGTCAGACAGGGAAGGGGAAATTCAGCCAAGAGGAAGGGCGCCAAGTCACACCGTGCACAGGTCTCTCAGCAGAATGTGGGTTGGGAAATCCTGGGTCTGATCCCCTGCACTGCAAAATACTGCAACTACATAAACAAGTAACCAGGTTTCTGAGCAGGAGGAGTAGATCAAAAGAGAGGCACTGCCATTGACACAACTGGAGTCTCAGCGGATGGCTCAGCAACAGAGCACCTGCCTGGTAGGTAAAGGCCCCTGCTGCAGTCAGTCCTTGGGAGAAAGGACCCGAGGAGACTTTTTCTTTCTTGTTTGGTCTTTTTGAGACAGGGTCTTGTTATGCAGCTCAGGCTGGCCTTGAACTCACTATGTAGCTGAGGCTGGTCTCAAACTCACGAGATCCTTCTGCCTCAACCTCCTGAGTGCTGGGATTATAGGTGTGTGCCACCACACCCGGCAAAATGCTGAGGATAGAGGAAACCCATTTACGAGAGCGACATACTTCTCTAAACTTTCTATTGTGAACAGAATTCTAACTAGAGGGGCCAGGGAGATAGCTCAGTAGAATAAGCACTTGCCTGGCAAGTACAAGGACCTGAGTTCAATCCCCGGTTCCACATAAAAAAGAATTCTAACTAGAACTACCTTAACTGTGGACCTAAACAATTATTCTCATGAGAACTGTCTGCTGCAAGAGCAGAGCACATCGCACCCTTGCTTGCTCCCGGGGAGTGCCCCTGCGCCGTCATCCCACACTGCGCAGCTCCTGCGCAGCGCCCATCACAGCCTGTTGTTGACTGTTCTATGGATAATTATTTACAATATGAACGCCAAGCAAGCCAGAACTAGCTCACTGCTTTGCTCATGCCTACTTCCCCAGAGCCTAGAAGAGTGTGTGTGTCCACACCCACACAGCCATGTGCATAGAGAGAAATAAAGCACCCCTGAAGCAAGATGGTGGCCCCACAGATGATACACTTTTAAATGTTCCCTATGCTTGGAGGTTTTCCTAATCAAAAGCAGGGGAAGCTGGGCATGGCAGCAGCTTGTGTTTGTGAGCCCAGCACTCCAGAGGGCTGAGGTGGGAGGATCACAAGTTCAAGCCTGCCTTGGCAGCCTGGTGAGACCCTGTCTTAAAACAAAAGAACAGGGACAACCTGCTC
>PVKA01040761.1:0-18542 GCA_004027165.1 Ctenomys sociabilis | reverse complement strand
TTTTTTTTGTCTTTTTGAGACAGGGTCTCACTATGCAGTTCAGGCCCCACCAATGACTTCTTTTGATAGCCTTCAATTCCATTTAAAGTCTAAACTCCCATGGAGCCTTTTTCATCCTTGCCTCTAGCTCCTCTTATCTCTGGCATTGCCATGCCTCCACCTCTTCCATTTCTTTATGGTGGATGGAAAAGAAAGGTACCCTGTCCCTGTGCTACCTTCTGGGTCATAGGAGCTTCCATTACACATTATTAGGCTGAGACTGGTTATCCCAGCTGACTGGGATAGACTTTCTCAAGAGTTCTTAGCTTCAGGGGCCAGGGAGATGGCTGAGTAGAAGAAGTGCTGCTTCCCTAGCAAGCACAAGGGGCTGAGTTCAATTCCTGGTTCCACCAAAAAAAAAAAAATTACTGGCTTCACAACTCCTTCCTTATTTCCTAAATGACCCAAAAAATTAAGTTAAAGCACCTTCCATTTTGACCTTGGTTTCCAAAGAAACTTTAAAATAACTGTACAACAATAAAGGAGAAAGGTAGTCTTTTATTACAGTGTTGAAGTGCTTTAGACCTCCGAAGGAGGCCTCAGAAAACAAAATCTCTCTCCAATCTTCTCTTGCCCACTTTTACTTACAAGACAGACCATAGAAACTAATATTTCTATTCCCCAAGATGGAATATAGAAACTGAAAATACACTCTAATCTTCTCCTTCTTCTTGTCTGTCATGGACTTGGTCAAGACCCCTCATCAGGGGAGAGATCCTTACATAGGAGTTAGCAATGCTACACAGAGACCAAGAACCTGGGCAGCCTCACTGTCCTTACCACTTGGTATACTAGCTTAGATCAGACCCTGTCATATTTGAGCACAATATTCCATGCTTGTATTGTTTGTGAGATATCCTGTCCTCAAAAGCACAAGGTCTGTAGAGCACAAGGAGTTTCCCTGAGTGTGATGGCCCAGGGAAGGCATGGTCTGCGACCTCTTCCCCCACCATGCCGTGTACATCTCTTCATCTTCATCTGTTGTTCTGTACTTTACAATAAGATCGTAGTAGATACAAGCAGTTACATAAATTCTGTGAGCCACTATAGCAAATGAATTGAACTTAAGGAAGAGATGATAGAAACCCTTACGTAACCTGTCAGTCACAGTCAACCTGGCTCTTACATTTGACATTTGAAAGAGGGAGGGAGTATTGGAGTTGAGCCCTCCACATCTCTATCTACACATAGACAGTGTCAGAATTACACAGAATTAGAGAACACATGGCTATTGTCTTGGCAATTGTTTGCATTTGTGTGTAAAGAAAAAAATTGCACACACCTGGTATGAGAAGCATATTCCAAGAGGACAAAGCATAGTAGAAGAAGCTAAGTTTGCTTTTCCTTACCAGCCCTAGACTTCCTCTTGTAATTCAAAGGCTCTCCATCCCTTTTGCTTCCTTATATCATATCATCTTCTCTCCCCTGTTATATTAATCTCTCCTTATGAAGTCATATTGGTTAAAGAAGTGAAAGGAATAAAAGAAAATATATTAGATACCATTTAAAAGCAATGCTGGCCAAGGAGATAGCTCAGTAGAATAAGTGCTTGCCTGGCAACTGCAGGGTCCTGAGTTCAATCCCCAATTCCACAAAAAAAAAAAAAAAAAAAAAAAAAAAAAAAAAAAAAAAAAAAAAAAAAAAAAAAAAAAAAAAAAAAAAAAAAAAAAAAAAAAAATCAATGTCATCTCTTTATTCAGCTCTGCTTGGTACATTGTATATGCATTCATTAAAAATTCAAGAAAAGCAACCATTTTTACATAGTTACAAAGTCAGAGACAAAAGAGAATTAGAATAACTACATTTTCAAAATATTTATAAATTAATTTAACTTAGTTATTAGAAATGCTTAACCAAAAACTCTCTTAATTTTACAGGATCCACAGATTCTCAATATTGCTGCTGACCGAGACAAAATCAAGGTCACATTGAGTGAGCTGCAGTATGTTATAGATGACCTTCAAAAACGTGCCTTTCAGTATAAATCTTATCAGAAGAATTTCAAGGTAATGACAGAACAACATATCTGTTTTTAAAATATGGGCATAGAGCTGGGGCATAGCTTGGAGGTCTAACTGCATGGCAAGCACAAGGACCCAAGTTCAATCCCCAGTATGACCTGCCTTACTAGCCCCAATCTGGGCATGGTAGTGCATCCCTGTAATCTCAGCACTGGGGAGGCTGAGACAGGGGCATCACCATGACTCTGAGTCACATAAGTGACTCTGTAACAAACAAATAAATTAAAATAAAATATGCATAGGTTGGGTGTGGTAGCTCACATCTGTAATCCCAGCACCCAGGAGGCTGAAACATGAGGATCAACATAAGTTTGATGCCAGCCTGGGCTATATAGTAAGTTCAAGGCTGGCCTGAGCTACATAATGAGACTGTGCCTCAGTATAAAAGAGCTCATAATAATAATATACAATAAAACATGCACATAGTGGTATTTATGCGTAAGCAATAATTAATTAAGCAAGGTGACTGTAAATAATGTTTAGACAGCTTTGTGCTAGTCACTGTGCTAGGAATGGTCTCAAATACAAAACTGCTCCCATTTTTCTGTGTTCAAAGATTAGTATGCATGACAGACAAAATATCCTTAGTAATAGACAGTTGTGAATCTGAGAAAGCTGTCAGACAAGGAAATGTTATTTCTATATTAAAATACATATACATTTTAAAATGTGGTCAATTAAAGCCCTTCTCTCTTTTCTCAACTAAGAATCAGGCTTCTTTTTCATTCATTTAGGTACTATGGCTTCATGAATATTGCCTGATTTTCCCAGGTTTGATACGATAATTTAAGGGAAGAAGTTATCCTCTCTAAGCCAGAGAACAAATGAGCCCAAAACAGTAGGGTTGAAGACTTAAAAAATGTATTTTAAAAGAAAGGAAATGAAGAGGAAAGGAAAAGATTCAGGAGCATCAAGCAGCTTTTCTATAAAGACCAATAAGAATGAAGAGCAAAAGAAAAATGAGGCCTATGCTGAAGGCCAGGATGCACCCAGCATGAGGACGCTGTTGTTAGTCTCCCACAGCTGTGGAGAAGCACATCTGGACCTCTCATGGGAAAGCACCTGTCTCTCCCAGGGTTCCAGATGGGCAGCTAGATGTGATCCCCTGTGCTGTGCACTCTGGAGGCCAGGGCTTAGCAGAGCACCCACCACTGAATAGCAGGAAGCTTCATGCCAGGCAGTGAGGCTGATGTAAAACCTGAGGGTGAGGAAACTAGAGTTTAGAGTCGCCCCCAACTGCCCTAACCAATCTGTAAGAAGGCACATAGCAGGAAGAAGGGAGTATGCAGGAAACACTGCTTAATGAAAACATGACAACAGGTGGCCACGCCTTGAGTTGGAAGAGGTGGTGATGTCATCAAGGTGAGGGCAAGGTGAGGGCATATGGAGCCAGGAGTTCTCCTCTGCCGTGGGTTCAACGCTGATTTAACAACAATACACCAACCAGGGCTTGTTCTGGAAGGAGCACAGAGACTGAAGAAGTCTGCACTCTGAGCAAGTGTGAAACCAACCATGTGGGAGCCAGGAGAATTAGTCATGTGCTCTCTCTCTAATCACTGTCCCCACCAAGCTCCAGGGTTGGGAGGAAGGTCCCAGCTTCTCCCTGAGGGTGGGAAGAGAGACTGGGTGGCATCTTCAGAGTTCTGGCTTCCCAGGAGACTGTCTGAGAAACTGCTTTCTGTCTTTCCTAGATTGGAGAGTGGGCAGGAATAGGCCCCACATTAGGAGTCACAGAGAACAAAAACAATGGTTTGCAATAATGCACAGTCGCTGGCCCATGGCCTCTGCCCCAGAGTTGGCACAGAACAAAAGGGCATAAACATCCAAACCCCACCTTCTCTCTGGAGTGGGAAAAATGTATAGAGTTCACACAATATTCCAGCCTTTTGGGGGTCCGCCCAAGGAATTAGCTTCTGTGTCACCCAGATGCTGGCCAGACTCAACATACTCTAGATATGCAGGGGCTGCTGAGAGCAAAGGCAGTGATTTCAATGAACTGCATACCCACCTCTAGCCTGCACTATAGGATCCGGAGACCCAGAACTTCTCACTTCCCACCCTAGAGAGAGACAAAGAAGGCTGGAACATGCACATCCGGAGATCAGGCTTTCGGAGTGTTTCCAGGACGCTGCCCTCCATCTGGCCCATCTCACAGCGCGGGCAAGACCCAGCATCCTCTTAACACATCGTCAGTACCGTTGCATTAAAAAACAAAGAGCTGGGAAATGTTCCTCCAAAGAACCCATAAGGTAAAAGACAGACACCACACAAAGTAAGAGATTAGGAACTCCTGAGAAAAGAAAGCTGCAAAGCATCTAATTAGGAGTTGATATGCACAGGACTGAACAAAACACACCCACAGAAAAGGTTTGAATGGCCCCGCACATCTTTAGCTGGTGTTTACAATACCAGCTAAAAAGACTGAGGAGGAGACTGTTGATCTATGTGCATAATCATCACTGAAACAAAGGAATAAACTCAGCCTCTAGAAACTAACTCTAAAGAAGCAGAGGCTTATTAATGAACTGACAAAGAATTCCAAACAATCATACATGTGTTTAACAAAAATATTGCATGAAGAAAATGAACAGTTCAACAGAGAGATAGAAAAATGTATGTACTAAACACAACCCAAGATTCCAGAGCTGAGAAGTACCATAACTCACTGGAAGAGTTTTGACAGCAAACTTAATCAAGAGAAAGACAGAATTAATGTACTCAAAGACAGATAGCTTTAAATTATCCAATCGGAAGAGCAAAAAGAAAAAAAAAAAAGAACAAAGAAGGCATAAGTGACTTACAGGGCATCATTAAATAAACCAATGTGTACATTATACAAATCCTGAGATAAAAGAGAACAGAGAAGACGGTTTATTAAAAAAAAAGTGATATAATTTCTCATATGGAGGGAGGAATGAAGATTCAGATTTTAAAAGCGCCAAACTTTCCAAGTGATATGAATGTAGAGTTCATACAACAGTGTGTCATAATCAAAATGTCAAAATAAAAGGCAAAGAATTTTGAAAGCAGCAAGAGAAATGTACTTTGCAATGTACAGGAACCTGCCATAAGATTATCACTTGACTTTTCTTTTTCTTTTTTTTTTTTTTTTTGATGGAACCAGGGATTGAACTCAGGCCCTTGTGTTTGCCAGGGAAGCACTTATTCCACTGGGCCATCTCCCAGCCCCTCACTTGACTTTTCAACAGAAAAATTGCAAACCATATATGAATGGGATGAAAGGATTTCCTTTCCTATGTAGGATTCAATTTCTGCTACATAGTACTATATCAAGAATTACTAATAGAGAGACAACATGGTCTTTACATCTGAAAACTAAGTAGTGTATTTTGTTTGTTATGCTTTTAAAGGTTGAAGTGTCCAAGTTTGAAGCTTTAGAAGAAGTTAGTGCTGAACTGAAACTCAAACAATTGCTCTGGGATTCCTTATCAGACTGGGATAAACTTCAGCAAGAATGGTCAAAGGTAAAAAAAGAAGTTCTCAATGAATAATTTCTGTGTCAGTAAATCTTAAAGTCCTCAAGATATGTATTGTAATGCTTAGCAAGCTGGTTTTTCCTAATATCAGTAGAATACGTGGCTGTAATTTTACAGGAATTTTTATCTGCTCTCCAGCAAAACACGGGTCTTTCTCTTGCTAAATGCTTATAAGGAGCAGAAAGTAGCCTTCTGAGGTAGGCTTCTTGACTCCACTGTCTCAGAACCCTGCATGACGACAGTGCAAAGGGCAGTGTCACATGAGCTCTAACTGCATGGGTGGCTTCGCCACTCAACATTGTCAAAATACATTCCAGGGTACTTGAGGAGTATAAGGTCCTATTTCTGATCAACATACTTTAGGCTTCTATTTTTGTTGTCCTTCAAAAGAAACCCATTTCGTCCACTCTCGAATAACATGTGAGCAATGAATCTAAGATTTCCTTGAGAATTCAGTAGCAAACCCCTTTTCCTTTAATTATTCTTTCTATTAGTACCTGTGTGCATCAGGAAATGCTTACCTTCCTGAGGGAGTTGATACATGGACAGGACACAGCTTAGTCCCTTTGCTCACCCCTTTCCCTTCTACACACACACACACACTCACACACACACACACATCCATGGTTCTCCTTTATCTTCTGTACATACTTGAAGCATACAATGTTTGCTTTCTTTGTGTGGAGTTGTCACTTGTATGCAACACGTCCCAATTCATTTTGTCCACCCCCTTCCTCCATCTCTTATTCTTCTTCCACACTATGAAAGATCTTCTCCCTACTTCCTATTATCTATCTTTATCTATTTTGCTCTTTATTTGCACTGTGGATTTCTCATATAAGAGAAAGAGTGCAATCTTTGAGCTGTGTATGTGATTTGTTTCTCTGAACGCTATGGTCTCAAGGTGTATCCATTTTCCCACAGATGACTCAAGCCTATCCTTCTTTATGGAACAGTAGTACTCCATAGTGTGTAGATACCACATTGTTTATCCATTCATCTGTTAATAGATGTATGAACCACTTCCCAGGTATAGCTGTTATGAGTTGTGTGCTATAAACGTAGGTGTGCACATACCTCTGTATTATGATATCTTTAACCCTTTCGAGAAGATACTTGGGAGGAGAACGTATAGCTGACTCAAATGTAGTTTCTTCCTTAACTAGGGAGCCAAGTACCAACAGCCACCATAGTTTGGTTTAGCCTAAAGAAATATCAACTCTAGGGAGAAGGATAGATGACTACCTATATGCTCAAGTGTGACATGAAGGTGTTAAATATACCAACAACTTGACAAATATTATTTTATATACCTCAATCATGTTTCCTGTGGTTTCCTAACTAAAAACCACATATCTAGGTAGGAAGCCATTATTTCAAGAACTGTTTCACAGGCGGTGTTCTAGGGGCTGGGAATACCAGCAGAGAATGAGGTCCAAACCCTTGCAGAACTTACCTTTTGGCGGAGGAAGCAAAAAACAAACAAATAAAAATACAACATGTATCAGAGAATTTTAACTATCCTAAAATTCTGTAATTCTCAGCTATCAGAAGTGAAAATTATTCTTAAGAAGTGAAGAAGTTTAGAGAATTTTCTGATTAGCACCATCATTTAGAACAGTGGCTTCCAAAGCTAGGTGCACTAATCCCAGAAGACGTATAGGAAAAACCCACTCAGGAGCTGAAGAAAATGTTGAATCTAGATGAAAAATTTTAAAGCTAGGTTTCTATTAGTTTTGCTGCCCCCAGTCTGTATGAAAGACATGTTAATAAATGTATGCAATTATATGTCTGTCTGAGAAATACAGTTACAGATATGAATGTGTTAGAAATGCAACTTTTTTATTCATTTTAATGAGAAAAAAGATAAAATAGCAATGAAACAGTTCAAAACAGGTTAGTAGGACAATTGCAGTAATTAATACATTGCATATTGTCTTTGTAGTAGTTATTCAGATCCCCAAGATGCAGACATGATATATTGTGTCAACAATACTAGTACAAACCTTTCTTCTCATTGAACTAGGAGAAAGTAGCTGTGTATCTATCCTAACTATCTTGGGTATGCGTATATTTTTTTTCACAACAAAATAGCCCTTTAGGGCCGGGGAGATGGCTCAGTGGAATAAGCACTTCCCTGGCAAGCACAAGGGCTTGAGTTCAATCCCCAGTTCCGCCAAAAAAACCTAAGTAACATATGACACTAGATTGCTTGAAAACATTTGTATTACATGCATTATTTGAACGTTCTAGTTAGCAAGCATAAAACACAGCTATCTCTATGAGAAGCTGAAAGTATTGAGCCTCAGGAATACATCACAAGGATTACAGAAATTACTGCATAATGATGCATAATGATGATGATGGTGATGGTGATGGTGATGGTGAACACCTGGAAAGAACACACAGGTTATACATATATATTATTAGCAATGACAACAAGCAAAGCTATTTATATATAAGTAAGCTACCAAAAGATGTTATTTGGATTATCAATTCAAGTGTTGGAAAAATCTGAGTAAAGTAAAACTTTTTTTACTACTTCAAGCTTGGTTTTTATTGTATGTTTTAACATTTTTTTTTAATTGAACAGTCCAAATTTGACTCCCTGGATACAGAAGTCCTGAACATTCAGGTTACTAAATATGCCAAATTCGTGAGTCAGTTAGAAAAAGGCTTGCCGCCCAACAACGTCGTGCCCCAGCTCAAAAGCAATGTGGAAAAGATGAAAGAAAAGGTAAGGTTGGTAACATATTAAAACCTCCAAGTTAATGCACTATTTATCACTGCTAAGGAGACCAAAGTTAGAAATCCCATGGTTATGTGGTTGTGCTTTGCAGAGAGAAGAGAGGGTGGGTTTTCCTCAGTATCACAGACTGCATTGCTGTCTTCAACTGGCCGAGTCACACAGTCAGCTCTCTTGGTTAGAAGGCAATTCAGAGTAAGAGTTTCTCAAGCAGCAGGAGAAATAAGGCAGACATAGTTTATAGCTGTGCCATCTTGCTGACCTACTCAGCCCTTAGGCAGCCAGATGACATGAAGGCCATCCTGACCAGGAAGCCTTGTCCCTCGGTGCAACCATAGGACTGTGGCATTTTCATTCTTACTGAAAGAAAAAACTTTACAAGAGAAATTGTTCTTTCTAAAATCTTGTTCTTTTGACACTGCCTAGCTCTGTGCTTCACAGCTTTGGAATCACTTTTGTTGAGCCCTGTAACCACAGGCGCATAACCAAACATACAGAATGCCTGATTGTACCATTGTATCAAAATGTACATGATGGGCATTCATCTACCCTGCAGCTGATGAGCTTAACCTGCTAGCTAGCTAGTCAGAAGAACTGCTAGGTTGTTCTGTCTTACCTTTGTACCTGCTTTGTACCCCTTGCTTGTGCATCATATAAAAAGCCCTAGACCACCAAAGATCAGGGCCTTATATTCTGAGAAGATCATAATCAGTGCTCCTTGGTGTGAATAAATCTGCCTCCAAATCCTGAGTGTTGTTTCAGTGTCTCGCTCACAGTTGCATTGCCAGCTGTGGTTATAGTGAGAGTGATTGTTTTGCTTTATTTTAGCTATTCTAATAGATACATAGCAATATCTTACAATGATCATGATTTGCATTTTCCAGTGGCTCGTGATATTGGACATCTTTTCATCTTCTGTTTGCTATCTAATTATGTTCTTTAATGAAATGTCTGCTGGAATCCTTCACCTGTTTTTAATTGGGCTGTTTGTTTTGTTTTAATTGAGTTTTAAGAGTTATCTGTGTATTCTGAATACAAATGCTTTTTTCAAATACATAATTTAAAAATATGTTCTACTAGTCAGTGCCTTGCTTTTTAATCCCTGTACGGTGACTTTCACAAAGTAAAACATTTAAATGTGGGTAAAAACACAATTTATAACTTTTCTGTTGCAGAACAAACCTTTAATGTACTACTTAAATATTTTTTGCCACACCAAAGAAAACATAGATTTTCTTCCTGGGTTTTAGCACATGACCTATTTTAAATTAACTTTTGAATAAATATGAGGTATATGACAAAGAGTTTTTTGACATATATGTATCCAACTTATTCAACACCAGTATTTGGGTTTTTTTCATGTGCAGATATAGATTTCCCCATAATGAATGTGGTCATTATGTACACCTGAATTGTATAACACCAGTATTTGAAAGGACTATTCTTTCTCTGTTGTAGCACCTTTGCAAAAGTCAGTTGTTTTAGTCTTTTTTCATTAATATCACGTTAAATAGATTATGTAACTGCTAGGGGCTGGTGAGATAGCTCAGCAGTCTAAAGCGCCTGCTTAGGCAAGCTTCGGCAGGTGCAGGGGATCAAATTGCAGTTCAAAAAAAAATTACTATGACTGCTAAATCTTGAAATTAATTAAAGTCCTCTTTTTTCATTCTTCTTTTATGTGGCTGCTTTGTCTATTCTAATTGATTTGTCTTTCCATAAACATTTGGCACTTATTACTATCCACCAAAAATTCCCTGGATTGTTGTTGGGATTGTGTTGAAACTCATTGAAGTAATTTTGTTGAAACAAAATTGAAGTAATTTTGGCAAAATGACATTTCAACAAGATTGAGTTTTTCAATCTGTTACAAATGTATAACACCATTTAATTAGGCCTTCTTCAATTTCTTTCATTAGAGTTGTAGAGTTTTCAGTGTAGATATATTTTAACAGATTTATGCCTAACTAGTGAATTTTTGGCTGCTATCCTATGTGGTAGAATTTTCAAATTCTCATTATTCAATGCTGGTGTAGAGAAATACCACTGACTTTTGCTTGTGGATTTTGTATCCTATGACCTTATTAAACTCCTTTTTGTACATTTTTGGGCATAAATTCTTTTTGCCCATTCTTTGGAAATTTTTGTGTTAAAAACTATGCTATCTGTGAAGACAGAGTAGCTCAGTGGTTGCCTAGGGAGAGGAATTGGGAGATGACCAGTAGGTAGCGTGTGTTGGCTTGGGGTTGCAAACGTGACTTAGGTTTGCCTATGGTCAACTCTGTGCTTATGCAGCTCTGTGCATGCACTAGAGCCTATTAAATCCTAAATTTTAAGAAAGTAAAATGTGTGGTGTGCAGATTTTTTGTTTAATAAATTTTCTTAGTTAAAAAAGATGCTATCTGTGTATGGAGATCAGATGTGATTCTTCCTTCACAATCTGTATAGCTCTCATTTCCTTTCTTTTATTGCTCTAATCAAGATTTCTTGTACAGCATTAGTAGTGAGGGTGAAAGAGGAAATCTTTAACATTTTCCTGAAATTATGGAGAAAATATTTCATCTTTTTTTAGTTATGATGGTAGTTGAAATTTCTTTAAAAATGCTTTGTATTTTTAGACACTTTACATTAATATAAGAAAATTTTATTCTTTGTGCAAAGTTTTCTTTATATGTGAATACTGAATGTCACCAAATGATTTTGTTTCTATACTGATATGCTTTTTCTTCTTTAGTATACTAATATGGTGGGTTATATGTATCAATTGTGAACCAAGCTTCAATTCTTGGGATGAATCCAGTTAAGTCATACTATAAATTCTAGAGTCAATTTACTGATATTTCTTAGGATATTTTGTGCTTATATTCATGAGTGACATTTTTATAGTTTTATTTGTAATTGTATAGATTTAGCAATAAGGTAGTTCTACCTCATAAAAAGAGAAATATTCCCTTCACTTCTATTTTCTGGAAGATGTTGTATAAAATTGGTATTATTTCTTCTTCAAACATTTGGTACAGCTCCCCAAAGATATAGCTGTGCTTGAATTTTCTTATTTTTGGAAAGATTTAATTATAAAATTAAATTTATTTAAAACATATTGAATTATAGGGGTTATCTATTTCCTTTTCAAGGAGGTTTGTGGCTTACGTCTTTCAAGAAAATGATCCATTTCATCTTAATTCTTGAATACATGGGACAATAGTTGATCACAGTATTCCTTTTCTGTCTTTCTAAAGTATGCAGAATCAGTATTGATGTCCCCTCTTTCATTTCTGATATACTGGTAATTTGTATCTTTTTCTCTGTTTTTCTTTTTTGGGGGGATGTGGTTGTTTAGCAAGAGACTGATCTATTTGACCTATTCAGATAGCCAGCTTTTGGTTCATTTATTCTTCACATTTTTTTCTGTATGTCATTTCATTTACTCTCTAACCTTGAGATTAGTATTCACAACCCCATTATAGTGAGGATGCTCCTTCCAGGCACTTGTTTTTAATAGCATTATCCAATAAAAAGAATTTTCTTCTTCATTCTATTTTCTCTTTGTGTCAGCTGCTGAATTTTGCACTCATTTACTTCAAGTTCATTGATTGCTTATGTGTGCCAACCCCATTAAATGCATTCCTGTGGCTCTCTTTCATTTCTAGCATTTTTGTTCACTTTCTAGTTATACTTCCTTCTCTTTGTTGAAATTTCCCAGGGAATCTTCTCCACTGAGACTCTTTAACATATCAATCAGAATTTCTATAGTTTAAAATCTCTATTTCAAGCTTGTGTGCCGTTTCTTAGTCTGATTCTGATTATTGTTTTGTTAATTTGGGGTTTTATAAGGTTTATATTTTTGGAGGTATTTGTTTGTGGTTTGGGTTTGCAGAGAGCTTTTTGTGTATTGCTTTTATTTATTTATTTTTTATTTATTTATTTATTTATTTTTTTTTTTGTGGTACCAGTGATTGAACTCAGGACCGTGGGCTTGCCAGGCAAGTGCTTATTCTAGCTACCTCCCCCGCCCTTGTATATCGCTTAATTTTTGGTTCAAAGCCAGACACATTATCCAGTAGAGTATCAAGTACTGATGTAAATTATCTTTATTCTTAGAGATAAGTATTTTAGCTTTATGTGGCACTATGGGATTAAATCCAGTTAGGAACAGGACTAGGTCTGAGATTTGATATTGCTATAGTGACTGTCAGTGTAATACAGGTTTCAAATTTTCTAGGGATGCTGTGTGTTTAGGGTTGGGGCTGCTTTGCTACATTAAATACTGTTCAGTTCCCATTTGCACCTAACTGGAGTCCTTCCTTTGTTCTGCGTTCCACTGAGCTGACTTTCAGCTGTCTGCTCTGCGGTCGCTGTTATCTGTACTCAATGCTTGTGACCTCTCTCTCAGCAAGATGCCTGCCCTACCCCTGGTTCTCAGTATCCTGATCCCCTCGGTGCCCTGTCCCCCAGCTCAGGTCTCAGTCAGCATGTATTTCTGTCCTCATCTAAGAAGTTTCTCTTTTCCCCACCTTTTTTCCTGTTCCAGGGGTGCATAAATATCTGTAGTGCGTTATCTTCAGTGCCTTAAGGAGGCGTGTTCGTTGCTCTTTTCCCCACACATCATAGACTGTGCTCTACCAGGGAGCAAGGAGAGATGGGTCCTTGGAGTTCCAGTACTGGCCATTGTTTCCCTCCACCAGCCAGCACCAGAAGGGACGCTCTCCCAGGGTTCTTCATATTCTTCCTTGTCAACATCCCTATATTTGTAGGCCTGAAAACTACTGACACCATCCACACTCTTCAGCAATTTTGAAAATTTAACTGACTCTTCTTACTAGCTCATCTGTGATCCTAGAGAATCTTTTTCTGGAAAGAAATTCTCAGTTACTCTTTCTCTCTATAAAGAAACTTGTATCATTTTTTTTTTCCCAAATTTTGAGTTAGGTGCTCAAAAAATTCAGTTCTCTAATGGGCTGAAAAGTCATTAGTGTGTAGCTTCTCCAAATTATTCTGTGTTGTGAGGGCATAAGGGTGCTCTTTCCAGCTCTCTACATTTATGAATTGAAACCAGAAGTTGTGGATTATGTTCTTTAAGATAAAAGCACGATACCTCTGAGAGTACTTGCTTTCCAGCTCCCAGTGATCATGGACTTGAGGAACCCAACTCTGAAGCCTAGACACTGGGCAGCGATTGAACACACCATCGATGCCTCCCTGGTGGACTTGGAAGTTCCATTGACCTTGGAGAAGCTCTCAGAATTGCATGTGTTCGAATATGGCCCAGAAATCCAGGACATATCTGGACAGGCTTCTGGAGAAGCTGCCTTAGAAACAATTCTGAAAAAGGTAAATCTGAAAAATATAGACCTTTTCTGAAAACCCAGGAATGTAAAAATTTTGAGATCCAACATGAAAATCACCAGCTTTTCAGTATCTGCATGCAAGTTTTTAGCACTGGAACCTGCACTAATTATCAGTCATCTCGCTGTTGTATTTTTACATTTATTATTATTATTGTTGTTGTTGTTCTATATATTTCGTCTTTCTGCCTGTCTTACAGCCTGATAAGAACGTAATAGCAACAAGATCTGAAGTATGCATGCTTCTTCATGTATTTAGTACAGGGTCTATGGGGTCTCCCTACACAGATCAGACTTGTAGTAACCCTCCTATTTTCAGCCTCCCAAGTGCTGGGATTACAGGCACTCGCCACCACACCAGGTCACAGTCAGCATCTCAGCACACCCCAGGGATGGGGCCAGCATGCTGGGGAACAAACCCAGGTCGCTGAATTTGCCTAAGCAGGAGCTTTAATCCACTGAGCTCTCTGCATGCTTTTATAAAGGACCACAAACTAAGAAAGATCTTTTAATCAAGAATACAATTTTGCAAGGTGCGATTGTATTAAATGTTTCCAAAGGCTTTTCTACTTTTGACACTATCTCTTTATCCTCAGGCTGCATTCACAGCTACTAATCACCTACAGGAAAAGAATCTTTTGGGCCAGGGAGATGGCTCAGTGGAATAAGCACTTCCTGGCAAGCACAAGGGCCTGAATTCAATCCCTGGTTCTGCAAAAAAACAAACAAAAAAAAAAGAATCTTTTTCTCTTATTTGAAGCATGAAATGATAGGAAATGCATATTAAATTTAATTCACTGTATTAAGATTAGTGAAATAAAATCAAGCAAATCGATGTTATCTAACCAAGAGAAGGGTTTTAAAATTTTTAAGAGCAATAAGAAAGAAAGTGGGATAGCACTTTCACTTATTTCATTCTGTATGTACTTACTGAGTACCTAAGCACAAATAAATTTAGATTTCCTAAGGCCTGAATTATTTCTAAGGTGGAGGATTCTTGGAAAACAACCGAGTTTGTCATTCTGCCTCTTCGTGACTCCAAGGACATATTTATCCTGGGCGGCACAGACGACATACAGGTGGGTGACTGCGCCGCTAAATATTTATGGGGAGAGCTCAGCTGTACTGTCTAAGTCTTCTGTGAGTCACTGAGATGATGGAGCGAAAAGTAAGAGACGCTGAGCAAGATGTAATCTAACCTGGAGGGCAAAGTATGCATATGGATAGCTGACGTGGGTGCCGGCATGTGAGATATTTTGCAAAGCAATAAAAATGGCATCTATTTAAGACTTGCAATTCTGAAATTTTTGAGAAGATATTTTTGATTCTTTTGTAAACACACTTTTTTGTGTGTGGTACCGGGGATTGAACTCAGGACCTTGCACTTCCCAGGGAAGCACTTATTCTACTGTGCTATCTCACTGGCAAGACTTGCAATCCTATAGTTGAAAGATTTATGAAAACAGAGATGGGTTCTAAGCAAAGGATGAGAGAATTCTTCCTAGATTGACCAAGACAGACCCAACCCCAAGTGGGGAGCTAAAAGACCCTCAAAACAATGAAAGGCCTTTCAAAACATTTAACTGAAGCAAAGAATATGAACACACATTTTGTGTTTAAGCACACTAAAAAATTAAATTCACTTCAATTGGTTGAGATTAGGAAGTCATACTCTATTGACTAGAAGATAAACAAAGTGAATGTGTCCAAATGTTTTTATCTGCTTAAAATTTGAAGGCACATTTGTTTGCCAAAGAAAGCTAAATCACAGATCCTAACTTCTTAGGCAAGACTGGAGCCTAACGTTATATCCAGGCCAACACTGGAAGTAAAATGACTTTTCCAGGTGTAGGTTGAAAGAGCAAAACTAGACATCACCTGAGTAGTGACTGGGAGAACAAATCGAAGTCAAGAGCAGTCGATATGAGGTCAAGTGATGAAATTTCTGCTTAGAGGAAGTAAAAAGAAATGCAACATGTTGTGAGCATGTACCAAGGCCCCACAAGGAAGGTAGCCATCCTGTACTGCAAACATACACTAGTCATTTTTTTTAAATTATTTATTTATTTAGTACAGGGTCTCATTATACAGCTCCAACTCATAGTGATCCTCCTGTCTCAGCCTCCCCAGCATTGGGATAACAGGCATGCACCACCATACCCAGTTTCAGTGGCAGGCACGGCACACTTCTGGGGCCAGCACAGCATGTATACCAGGGACCAAACTCAGTCCTCATGCTTGCCGCACAGGCACTTAGACCACCAAGCTATCTCACAGCCCTAGTTTTTATTGTTTTATTTTGCATTTCCAGTACACACAGTTCATATCCCTGTGTGGAGTTGGTACCTATACATAATATACCTTAATTCCTGTTTTCATCTCTCTTCTTCCTTTCCTTTCCCTTCCCTCCATCTCTTGACCTCCTTCCTCGCTGAGAAAGACCTACCTCCCCACTGCTTGTCAGTCTCTTCTGTTTTGTTCATTATTTAGCTCTCATGTAAGAGAAAACATGCAATATTTAAGCATGAGTCTGATTTATTTCACTTAACGTTATGGTCTCAAAATGCATCTACTTTTCCGCAAATGACTCAACTTTATGTTTCTTTATAGTAGAGTAGAAGAGGATCAAGGATGGGTGGAAGACGAAGAAGGGAAGGAAAGGGGGTGGAAAAAAGAATTAAAATATATTATGTTCACATACCAACCTCCACAATGCAAATTTATATGATACGCTAAAAATATGTCCCATTAATTTTAAAACTTTAACTAATTTTATAATTGAAACCAGGCATAGTGGCACATGCCTGCAATCTCAGAAGTTTGGGAAGCTGAGAAAATAGGATCACAGTTGAAGTCTTACTTCAACAACATAGAAAGATCCTGTCTTAAAATTAAAAGAAGAAAAGTACTGTTACTCAGTATGAAGATCTTGAGTCCAGTCCCCAGAACTGGAAAAAATTTTAAATTGCAATACGCAATTGAATCATCCAGATGCGCAGACCCATGCCATTAAATTCACATGTTCTTGGATGGATGAACTTTTGTAAAGGGAGCAGCAGGGAGGAGGACAGTGGGAAAGCGGTACATAGCCACGCTGAGCTCTGTGCCAGTGAGTTCAGTTTTGTGTTCCCTGAGATACTGAGGAAAAGGGATCATTTCATGGCTGGAAGACAGTCATCTTTTGAAACAGAGTATTTTGAGAATTGAGGCTGTGGTAGCTAAAGTGGACAAAGAAGGTGCCAGTCACCTAATTAGCAAGTGGAGAAAGAAGTGTTAAGCCAAACAGAAACCTAGACTATTAGCAATTGCAATAGAGGCAGAGATTTGGCAGAGTGACGTCTCCAGACAGCCTCTGAGAGAACATCACGGTGCGTGTCAGAGAGCAAAGGGAGCAGGGAGGGAGATCAAGTGACAGAAACAGCAGTGGGGCCGTGCTGTTCACCCAAAAAGTTGGCCTCCTGGTGGGCTCTTGGGGACCAAACACGTGGATGTTGCTGAGAGCACAAGGCACATGTTTGCTCCCCCGTTCCTTGAAGGTTCTTCTTGATGACAGCACCATCAACATTGCCACCATTGCCTCATCCCGTTACGTGGGTCCTCTGAAGCCTCGAGTGGACGAGTGGCAGAAGCAGTTGGCTTTATTCAACCAGACCTTGGTGAGTATGGGTAACGTCAGCTCAGACTCAGAACCGGCCATCCACAAGCCCTCGGACGTGTTTGTGTCATTATTTAAGTATGAGATAGGTTAGAACTATAAGATTTAATTGTTGACATAATTATACAGCTTGATTGCATTATAATTACCCTTGTGTTATTCTACTGTGAAACAGTGAGTATTTAAAACAATATAGGTTTAGGATCTCCCAGTTCTGTGGGTCAAGAGTTGAGACACATTTGTCCTGGGTCCTCAGCTGGGATCTAACAGGGTTACAGGCACGATGTCAGCCACTCCGGGCTCTCATCAGAAGCTCACCTCCAGAAGGATCCACTTCTAGGCCCAATCAGGTTGTTGCAAGAAATTATTTCCTTGCCGCTCCGGGCCCAAAGGCTTCCATTGCTGCTGTCCCTTAGGTGAAGTCACCCTGCGGTTGCTGTGACCTGCCCACAGTTCTTCTCTGTATCAATTTTGCAACACGGCAACCTGCTTCATCAACCTGGCAAAGGAAGGAAAGCCTCCTAGCTAGACAGATGTTACAGTTCTAGGTAACACGTCACCCTGCACATCCTGCTGCCTATGCCACCCTCTGTGTGGCCAGCATCAAGTCACAGAGGAGCTCACACTTGAAAGGAAAGGCTGGCACAGGCCATAAGCATCACATCTTGGGGCCACCTTAGGCAGGCACCACAGCAGCCTTGCAGGAACTAGAAGCACACTCACTGATGCTTCAAGCATTCCTGGCACCATTCCTTGAGTTCCTGCTCTTTACTCCATTCTGCTCCGCACTCTCTCAGAGCAAGATAAAGAACCCACACCCACTGATCTCTGCATTCCCGTCCAGCCCTTCTCTTAGCCTTCAGTATTTAGCTTGATTTAATGATCTCTTGGCTTCCATGCATTCCAATATCAAAAGCTCTTGTAAATAATAGCATGCATAAGTGGGGAAAGATCATTTGTTCCAAGTTTGTTTCAAACGGAGCCTTCCCTGAAGCCCCCCCCCTCCATGAACACTGCACAGCTGACCCCGTCTCACCTCTTGGCTGATGGCCAAGCCCTTAATAAAGGGACAGAAGAACAATGCTAATAGGCATGTTTTCACCAACAGTCATTCAAAGAAGCTTCTGCTGAATAGAGGATGCTCTAGGGAATTAGTCGTCTAGAAAGTGTGAGAGCTGATAACTGCTAAACCCAGTGTGAGAAATGAGAAACTCCAGAATCTTTTTCCCACACTTGCAATGG
>PVKA01040760.1:8168-18640 GCA_004027165.1 Ctenomys sociabilis | reverse complement strand
AAAATATGGACATTAAACAACACACTACCAAGCAACAAATGGGTCACAGATGAAATTAAACAAAAAATTCAACGATGTCTACAATTGAAGCACAATTTATCAGAATTTATGGGATGTGATAAAAGCAGTTCTCAGAGGGAAACTTACAGGTGTGAACTCAGAATTAGGAAAACACAACGGGAACAAATAAACACCCTAATGTTGCATCTCCAACAACTGGAAAAGGAAGAGCAAACCAAACCCAGAGCCCAAAGATGGGAAGAAATCTTAAAGATTAGAGCAGAAATTAATTCAATCGAGAGGAAGAAAATAGTTCAAAGAATTCATGAATCAAAAAGTTGTTTCTTTGAAAGATCAACTAAAAATTGATAAACCCCTAGCTCACCTCATCAAAAAAGGAAACAAAAAATTAAACTATAAGCAATAAGGAATGAAAAGGGTGCAGTTACCACAGACCCAGTTCAAATTCAGAAGATTATTAATAGCTACTTTGAGAATCTTTGCTCTCACAGAATAGAAGACACAGTAGGAATGGGCAGATTCCTAGAAACGTAAAAATTACCAAAACTAAATCAAGAAGCTATAACAACTCTCAAACCCAATAACAGCCAATAATATATGAAATGTAATTTTAAAAAACCTCCCAACAAAGAAAAGTGCAAGTCCTGATGAATCACAGCTGAATTCTACAAGAAATTTACAGAATATATTGTCCCTATACTCCTCAAACAATACAATGAAATGGGAAAGGAAGCAATCCTTCCAAAATCATTTGTGGAGGCAAGTATTGTACTGATACCACGACCAGAGAAAGACAAAACTAAGAATTACAGGCCAATTTCTCATTAATATTGATGCAAAAATACTCAGTATATCCTATCAAATAGAATACAGTGAATAATCAAGATTATACACAATGAGGAGATAGGATTCATCCCAGGGATGCAAGGATAGTTCAATATTCACAAATCTATACATGTATTACACCATATCAATAGAGCAAAAAATAAATACCACTGATCATCTCAATTGATGTATAAAGGCTTTTGACAAAGTTCACCACTTATTCATATTCAAAGTACTAGAGAAAATTGAAATAGATGGCCTCTATTTCACTCTGATAAAAGTCATCTGTGACAACCCAACGGCTAATATAATTCTAAATTGGGAAAGCCTGAAATCTTATTCTCTCAGTTATGGTACAATTCAAGGATGTCCTCTATCACCCCTCCAATTCAATAGATAGAGCCATTAGAGAAGAGAGAGAAATAAAAGGAATAAGAATAGCTAAAGAAGAAGTCAAATTATCAACATTTGCAGATGATGTGACACTTTACTTGGAAGACTCCACAGAGTGGCTACAAGTATTGATACAAATATTCAGTTGCATAGCAGATAGAAAGTCAATAGCATTCCTCTACACAGATAACAAACACACTGAACGGGAAATTAGAGAAATAATACCTTTTACAATAGCATCATGAAAAATGAAATACCTTGGAATTAATCTAAATAAAGAAGTCAAAAGATCTTTTCAAGGAAAATTATGGTATTCTGAAAAAAGAGACCATACAGGATTTCAGAAAATAGAAAGATATTCCCTGCTCCTGGATAGGAACAACCAAGAATGTGAAAAAATGTTGACTAATAAACACTTAGACAAAGGTTTACTCTCTACAATATATAAAGAACTAAAAAGCATTAGTGCCCTAAAATTTAAAGACTCAGTCCAGAAATGGGCATCTGAGATGAACATATACTTCTCAGAGGATGAAATTAAAGAAGCAAATAAATATATGAAAAAATGCTCCACATCACTAGCCATCTGCGAGATGCATATTAAAACAACAATGAGATACCATCTCATCCCAGAAAAAAAAATAGTTATCTTAAAGAAATCAACAAACAACAGATGTTGGAGAGACTATAGGGAAAATGGAACACTTCTGCACTGCTGGTGGGAATATAGACTGGTTACAACCATTATGGAAATCAGTGTGGAGACTCCTTAAAAAACGAGGACTGGAAATCTCATTCAAGCCAGCTACCCCCTTACTGGGAATTTGTGCTGAGGAACTGAAAACATCACATCATAGATGTACCTATGTTTATAGCAGCACAATTTATGATAGCTAAATCTTGGAAACAACCAAGATGCCCGACACCTGAGCAACGGATGAAAAAGATGTGGTATTTTTATACAATGGTGTATTACTCATCTATGAAGAATGATAAACTCAAAGCCTTCATATCTAAGTGAATGCCACTTAAAGCTATACTCATAAGTGAAATAAACCAGACCCACATGTGTAAATATTGTGTAGTCTCCCTAATAAAAAACTCAAAAGAAGGAATAAAAATAGTGATATATATCACAGTGTAAATGAAAGCAAGCACTTGAGGATCATGATGTGTGTGTATAGACAGTATAGTTGGGATAGATAACGCTGTGCTTCTACATAATCCTATGAGAGGCAGGATCTGCACTAATGGTGGTTGGACAGGATATTATGTCGGCTTCTAGTACTATGGACAACCAGTAGGAAAATAATTATTGAATTTTTTATATAATTCAGGTATAAAAAAATAAGATAAGTAAGCAACTACACTCTTAATTCACTGATAAGAGATATCTTCTAAAATAATATCTGTAAATATAATATCATGTATGCACCTTGTACAATACCAAAATGTTATGAAAACAGTTTGCAATGTATTAATTCATCAAATCTGTATGGTTAAGGTGTCTTGAAACTGTCTGATTGACATTTGTATTTTAATAAAATAAAAATAAATGAAAAAAAAAGAAAATAGTCTTAAATTTGTAAATAAAAAAAAAGAGGGGGCAAGGAAAAAAGCTAGGAAACATATAAGGCCAAAGCTGTACATTTATATGTACAAAATGAGTAAGGCAATGATCAAAAGAATCTTCAACAGGTTTCAAAACTGACAGTTAATTGTTAGGATTCTCATCCTGACTAACTATATATGCCGATACCTGTGAACTAAGCAACTGCACTGCAGATGGCATCATGCTTGGTATGCCTGTCATTCTGTTGCCATGACTTACCAGTTACTGCCATACTGTCTCTCAAGTAAACGTGTGTTTAAAAAAAAAAATGGTGCACTAAATGAAAACAAGAGGTAAGAAAAAAATGTCATAGGACTGTCTTGCTACAATGCTACATATGGTTAGATTTCTAAACTTCTGTATAAAAATATGTAATTGTTTAATCCTATTTTTTATTTTTTTAGTATTTTTTCTTCATATTGTGTAGGGACTTAAAGGTTAACATATCAATACTTGATGGTAAATATCTGCTCCACATTATGCCTAAGCTATTTGATATGACACAGGTAAAGCTAATCTCAACTGCTTATGTTTTAGGGTAAAAACAATAAACTCCTCTGGAGGATTAATAATGTAAGTGTGCAGACCAAAAATTAGAGAAAAAGAAGGGCTGCAAGGCCAGCCAACATTTTGGCCCTAGCCTTTCAAGATCAGTGAAGACTCAGGACATAGGAGAACCTGTACTGTAACATCATGGAATTTATTTTTGGTCCCAAATTTTCTGATGAAGGAGACCACAGAGGAAAGTGATCAGTGATGTAGAGAGTGCCTAAGGAGAGTCACATGGAGAGAAAACTTTCTCTCAGGCTTAACAAAGAGCAAGTTGGTCAAGCAATGGCATGACTCATCCACATGACTGACACTGTCAAAGGATCTACAAAGTTCAGTACAGGGTTTCAGGCTAAATCCTGAGGGGATTTGACTGACTTTATCAGATACAAAAGTTACATTTCTTATTATATAGGTCTTACTTTATCAGAAATTATAAAAATGAAGTATAAAAGATAAAGCAATATTAATATTCTGAGCTGTACCAGCTCAAGTCAACAGCTTCTGACATTGTCAGTCTTATGGGAAACCCACTACTATTATGGACGACTGGACCATATTAGAGTATTTTGCTGAATTCACGCAGCTGTAATATTTAAATGACAATGGAGTATCCTTTTCTGACAAAACTAAAGACAAAAGTGGCATACAAATGAACAACCATTTTATATCTGTATATACAAAATAGTTAGGATAGATACACAGCTACGTTCTCTTAATTCAACGAATAGAAATATTTGTTTTAATATTTGTGGACAGGATATCATGTATGCATGCTGCACAATGAATAAGCACTAAAACAACGATATACAACATATTAATTATTGAAACTGCCCTACCATTTTGGTTTTGAAACTCTCATTGCTATTTGCTTCCCTATAAAAGTAATTTAAAAACATTATTACGTTTAAGCTATCTGTGTAAAGAGTATGTGAAATATAAGTGAATTTTTTTTTTAGGTCTGGACCCCATCCCTAAGCTATCTTATGTATATACAAGTAATTCAAAATTTTAAAAAACTTCCATCCAAAACTTTTAGAATAAGAGATACTATAATAGCAAATATTACAAAATATAACATTACATTAGGCAATTTCTTAAAAAGTTATAAACCACATGACATAAAACTCAGCCATTCCACTTTTAGGTATTTATTCAAGAAAATCAGAAGCATATATCTATAGAAAGATATATACATAAATGTTCGTAATGACTTGAGTTATAATAGTTATAAAATAGAAATGATCCAATTCCATTTATGGGAAAAGAAAAAAAAAATTAAAGTCTCCATACAATATACTGCTACTTGGTAATGTTAGATAAATGACTTATACATGCCACAACATGGATGAATTATGAATTAATTCTGCTTGATAAAATATTATAAAAGGATAATACTTGATTATTTAATTTACATTAATCATAAAGCACATAAACTAATCTTTAATGGCAGAAAACAGATTGTTATGTAAGGAAAATGAAAAGGATCAACTACAAAGAACATGAATAAAATTTATAAGGTGGTTATAATGTTTATCTTAATTGTGATAACGTTTTTATGGATGTATAATGATCCAAACAGTTCAAGTTGCATAAATTACATACAATTTGCACCTCACTTATTCTTTGTAATTCAGTGCCACTCAATTAATCAATACATTTATGGAAATAAAATAATCCAAAAAATAAAGCATTTCATTAAAAGCACATTAAAATATGAAATATTCAGGGATAAATTAAATAATGTATTTAAGACCTTTATGGTAAAAATTAAAATGTTATTAAAAGACATTAAAAATACCTTGAGCAATTGTATTCCATTTTCCATGCATCACAATAATCATTATTATCACTACCACAATTTCTCCTATATTCATCTGTATCTTCAGTGTAATTCCATTCAAAATCAAGTAGGTTTTGTTTTTTCAGAAATTGTAAATCAATTCTAAATTGTATATAGAAATACAAAAGACATAAAATGTCCAAAACAATTTTTCAAAGAAAGAAAGAAGATGAATGCTAAATACTATCTGATTATACAGCTTCTTATAAAAATTTTAAGGTAATATTTAAACAAAATATTGTTATAAAACAAAGCACACATTCTGTAGTAGGCCTACACATATTATTTATTAATATTTGATAAATACAGTAAGACAATTCAGTGTGGGAAATTGAACTCCAATGTGCTAGGACAATAGGAAACTGAGGGTTAATATGAAAAAACCCATAACCCTTAGCCCTTACATTTCTGTACAAAAATTAAATTGAAAAGGATCATGGGCTGAAATATAAAAGCCACAGTTAAAAAGTTTCTAGAAGAAATCTGTTGTTTTTTTTTTTCACCTTACATCAGGCATGATGACATAAATAAGATTCAAAAACTCCAGGTATTAAAGAGCTAACAAATCCTACATTTTTAACATTTAAAACTCTCCTTCAAACAACAGCACTACATAAAGGCCAACTTGTATCTCACTCCATGCTACAGAACCAAAATTCTCAAACATTGTTTTCACGTGTCATTCTGACACATTAGTAGTGAGAATTATTATTTAAATCTCTAAAATAAGAACAGGCAATTTTTTTTTTCTGTATTTTAGGGAATGGTCTACAGGGTGTTCAGGGACGCACTACTAGATCCCTAAGATCAGACTCAGGATTCCCCTGTTTACAGCCTCCTAAGTGCTGGGATTACAGGCGCACACCATCATGCCCAGTCTCAATTACAATCTCAGCGCACCCCGGGAGCAGGGCTGGCACGGCAGGCCTGGGGATCCAATCCTGGCCCCTGCGCTGCTTGCAGGAGCTTTCATCTGCTGAGCTATTTGGCCAGCCCTCCAGAACTGAGAATCTCATCAGAGCATAAAATAGCTTTCTTATAGGCCCTATAGGCCCAATGAATAGTTATAGTGAGAAGTGGAAGATAGTTTTCTACAGAAATAAGTTTAGATCAAGAAAGAAGAGAATAAGATGTAAATTAATGGTGATCCATAAAGTTTTCCAAAGTGGGTGAGAAAATTTCTCGTGTTTACTGAGATAACTCAGTTTTTAAGCGGTAAGATGAGCCTAAGCCCAAAAAGATAATCTTTAGAACTTAAATTAATTTTCTAGAAAATTACACTCAAAACCCACAATAGTAGCATAAAAATTCATTTGCTGAGAAACTCCTGTTCACAGGGATGTGTCATGAAAATTCCTGTACCAGTGCAACCTGTGATGTTCATCCCATTCCATGTTGCATTATGTTAATATAAAAACGAGAAGCAAGAGCACTACAGTTTTCTGTCAGTCTACTTAAGAGAAAAAATATCAAGAAGGAAGATGTAAAAGAATTTTCAAACTATTTGGATTTATATGTGTCAGAAACAAAATCTCACCAGCCATGGTGGCATGTGCCTATCATACCAGCATGTGAGAGCCAGGAGGATTGCTGAGAGTTCCCTACTGACCTTAAGGCTAATCTAAACTGCATTGTGTGACCCTGTCTCAAACAAGAAAAGAAAAAAGAAAAACAGAAACAAAAGCTGAGCATGTCCCAAGAGTCTGCTTTGCATCTAAATAATACTTTTGATATGGAGCATAAAAATCTAGATAATAATAATTTTAGAAGTCATGCCAAGAATCAGGCAGCTGAGACTTTATTTATACTGTACATTCTGATTTCCCCTAACTGAATTTCGGAAATTTGGATGCATACATCTGAAGGAATATCACAAAGCAGGCACCTACAAATAATAGCATGTTATTATTACATAAGGGAAGCATATTTATTTTGGAAAATAGAACTAAACATTCACATGCAATTATTCATAGGTCAAACACCCAATGATAATTATAATTGACAGTTGGATATCAATTATTTATATAATAGCAAATCCATGCTACCAAAATTGAAGCATTCAGTACACATTGTTTGTGTTCCTGAAAAGTACATAAATCCATAATATATGGCTACCTTCACCATTCCAGCTTTTATGTAATTTAAAACTCAGCAAGTCTTAATTAAAAATGTAAGCCCAGAGGAATGTAATAGATTCCTGAACAAAAGGAGATTTTATATTCACCAGATTCCTTTGTTGGGAGTTTGGTAACCTGCTTTATTTTACTGCAACAATAAAAATTGTGTCTTCACTCACTTTTCATTTTGTAGTCTAAACATAGGGGCATCAGTTTTGTAAATATGGCTTATTTATAATTTATCCACCATTATGTCCTTTAGAAACTTATTTTTCATTACATTGCAAATCATATTATTAAGTAACATAGAGATTAAAGGATCACGAATTACAATCCTTACAGAGATTATTGAGATTCCTTTACTTTTTCATGAGTCTTTGTCCTTAAACTACAACAATAACTTTGTTGCATTAAAAAAACTATGCAAAAATAAATTATTATTGTTGCTCATTCTTCCTCTCCTTTTTCCAAGACTACAGGGATCCAAATTATTAATTCTTTGTTGGATTTGTCAATGAAACAGTTGCCAACACAGAATTGGAAAGAGAAAACAGTCCTACTCAGAACCTAGAGCACAAATCCTCAAATTAGCCCTAATAATTGAAGCATCTTGTGAAGGGCTTCAATGACAGGATAAACTCATCTGTCTCCAACACAGGCCCACATCAATTGCCCTGAGCATGGTGCACTGAGACAGAACAAAAAGCCTCAAAATGCAGAGGTTGTAGACCAAGCGAAAGCCGGACACTGGTCAGAGCAGCCTCTTGGGTGTGATCTTTAAGTGCTTTTAAATAAGTTTAAATACCAACAGGGGGTTAATTTCAAATCAATTTGATTCTATTCCTGAATTAATGCTTTTCTAAATCTGCTTTTATAATTTCTACTTATCAAGGATTGCCCTTCTGGTATAAAAACTGAGCCAAGACTCAGTTATCAAATACTATGAAGGGTTCTGTTAATTAGATAGTTTATCTGTGATGAGTTGTTGACACTGAGATGATGTGTGTAAAATAACTTTAAAATATTCTGCAGGGCACTAACATCACCATGTTAGTGATTACTCAAAGCATTATTCTTCTGCTTTTTCAGATTCTGCTTTGAGTCAGGCTAGAATCTCTTAGCAGAAACTAATGTGATGGTTGTAACACATTTCTTAATCGTAGAATCATTCAATTCTCAAAATTATACATATAAAAGAATGAATCCTCTGGTGCTCCTTATTAGACTGCTGTAGACCATTCTAACTAATCCAGCCTCTTTCCCATACTGGATGGTCTTTAACTGCTCGGTACTGACTGCCAGGAAATTCATCATTGCTGTTATTAAACACAATTCTCAGGATTTGCTCTTTTTTGCAGTGTTTCTTATAAAAGCTTTTTTGGTGATTTTTCCCTCTGGCTTCTCTCTCTACCTCCTTGTAGGGCAACCCAGGAGAAATCTCACAAACGGAAATATTTTTTCTCCTGTAGGCAAATTAAAACTCCAGCTGTTAAGGGTTTTTCTGTCTGTCAATTTTCCTTGTCAAGTTATGGGCTATAAAGGTAGAGGCCAAAACAACCCACAGGGAATGGCTTGGAGCCATAGAACAAGCTGGTATCTTTTTATTTTCTAGAGGGAAAAATATTGGACACCAGTTTTTAACATCAGGAAAGCTACTAATTAATTAGCCCATAAATTCTTAAAAGAACAAATCATTCCTTATTTTCTCTTTGGTTTTTATTTAAGTTCCCACTTAAATACTAATTTTACTTACAAATTTGTTTCATTAAATTTTTTATCTGCTTTTCTCAGTTATATAAGAGATACAGTACACTAAAGTAATAGTGTTTCATAGGCTCTACAGTTTTAAGGTTTCACTGCTTAATTAATAGCCATAACATTGTTAACCAGCAGGTATATTGCTTAGAAAAAAAATGGATGTCTCTAAGTTCTCTGCTAAAATGGTCGAACTAAGTTCATACCTCATAGTTATTGCTATCTGTATGCCTCAGCAACTTGACTACCTGAGTCTTTGGGTACATATTTGTAAATAAGGAGAATAAAATTCATGAGTATCCTTTCCATTTATAATATTGTACTATGATTCTCCTTATTGAAAGAAATCACTCTTACAAAAGTATAAAAATGGACTCGACATAAGGAAATACGTGGCAAGCAGCCACGCTAAACCGCTTTGTTCATTGTCTTCAAAGGTGCCTGTGAAGTAAATTATGAACAAGAAAGGAGATTTGGAACCAGGGAAAAGGAAAGAACACCGGACAAATACTGGTGACTTGGTGCTCGGTAAGTTGCTAAAAAGTCAGTAAATGTGAAAAAGTTAAATAATCGATACCTCTGAAGGAAGACTAGAATCAAAACAGAAATAGTTTGATTGTCTTCATCCCTTTCAATATAAAAATACCATGAATTTCTAGTGCCCCAAAAGTCATACAGGAGGATGTTTGGAAATGCCTTGTTAGGGACAATAAACTCTTCTCTTTCATTTGTGATTGAGAGATGTTGTTTAAAAACACCCTGTGTAACATGATTGGCTCAGGAACAAAACACACACTGGAGGCCGTAAAATATATGTTCTAATGACATGGAACTTCTGGATCTGTAATATGTTAAGAGTTCATAATGGCAATCCTTTTTGTGCCTGTGTTGAGAGTTAATGGTTTTAAAGGAAATTCTACGTATTTCGTTTTTGCTCTCCTTGATTTATACTGTCCATTTCTTGACCTTTCTTGACCCATAATATACTGAAATATCTAAGAAACAAAAAACCGCTACAAAAATATAAAGCCTAGTGGCTTCAGTTATGTAAAGTATTTCTTCTCTCTCTAAAACCCTGCTACAGCCTCTAGGTTCTCTATTGTAACTGAATTTTTATAAAGCAGCCATAGTCTACAGGCTACTCACATACTTGGTTATTTGGCAAAAAGAAAGAAAGCAAGAAAGCAAGAAAGAAAGGAAGGAAGAAAGGAAGGAAGGAAGGAAGGAAGGAAGGAAGGAAAGGAAAGGAAAGGAAAGGAAAGGAAAGGAAAGGAAAGGAAAGGAAAGAAAAGGAAAGGAAAGGAAAGGAAAGGAAAGGAAAGGAAAGGAAAGGAAAGGAAAGGAAAGGAAAGGAAAG
>PVKA01040759.1:0-10918 GCA_004027165.1 Ctenomys sociabilis | reverse complement strand
TTTTTTATACCTGAATTATATCAAAAATTCAATGATTATTTTCCTAGTGGATGACCGTAGTACTAGAAGCCGACATAATATCCTGTCCAACCACCATTAGTACAGATCTTGCCTCTCATAGAATTATGTAGAAGCACAGCGTTACCTATCCCAACTGTACTGTCTATACACACACATCATGATTTTTTCTTTCTACAACCCTTCCTTTGTCTACAACTGTCAAAAGTGGGCACTCCATTGACATTCAACTAACTTAGGTGCTTGAACTCGACACCACAATCCAACACAGTCCAGCATTCTACAACCTTAGTGAGTTATTCAAAGAAATTGTCGACCATATCCATTTACAGCTCAGCATAATATTATGGGCTCACAATGTATACTTCATTTTTATACTTTTCTGCTGGATGGTATTTCTATATAATGGAGTATTACTCAGCTATTAAGAATGATAAGTTTGAAGCATTTATACTGAAGTGGATGCCACTTGAACATATACTCATAAGTGAAATAAACCAGACACACATGTGTAAATATCGTATAGTCTCCCTAGTATAACAAGCGAAAAGCAGAAGTACAAAGTAAATACAACGTACAACAAGTAAAATCAATTGAGTCAGATAAGACAAAGTGAATGGCATATGCTGCAGGATACTAATCAGCTTTTCTTCTGGATGGTTAACAACCTAAGATCACAAGTCAGGGTTGGAGAAATACAAGAGCCACAAGGCCAGCGAACATTTTGACCCTAGCCTTTCAAGGTCAGCGAAGACTCAGGACATAGGAGAACCTGTACTGCAACATCATGGAACTCAGGTGAGCTCCAAATTTTCTGCACAAGGAGATTATGGAGCCACAGAGGAAAGAGATCAAAGTTCTATAGTGTGCCTGGGGAGAGTCACATGAAGAGAAAATTTTTTCTCAAGCTCTCACAAAGAGCAATCTAGTCAAACATTGGCCGTGACTCATCCACATGGATGACACAGACAAAGGAACTACAGAATAATGTACAGGACTACAAGATTAATCCCTGAGAGAATTTCAATGACCAAATAGGAAATATAAAGTTCTTGTGTTGGTATATAAGTCTTGATCTACCTAGGTCTATTTTTATTTCTTCCTTTGAGTTTTTATACTAGGGAGACTATGTGATATTTACACATGTGGTTCTTATTTATTTCACTTATGAGTATATGTTCAAGTAGCATTCACTTATACATAAATGCTTTGAGTTTATCATTCTTTATGTCTGAATAGTATTCCATTCCATAAAAATATCACATCTTTTTCATCCATTTGTCAGGTGATGGGCATCTTGGTTGTTTCAAAGATTTGGCTATTACAAATTCTGCTGCTATAAACATAGGTATGCATGCATCACTATGATAAGAAGCTTTCTGTTCCTATGAGACAATTCCCAGTAGGGGATAATGGGTTTGAATGGGATTTCCAGTCCTAGGTTTTTACGGAGTATCCACACTGATTTCTATTATGGGTGCACCACTCTACAGTGGAGAAGGGTTCCTCTTTCCCCACAGCCTCTCCAACATTTGTTGTAGGTGAGTTTTTTATGATACTCATTCTTTATGGCATGAGTTATGTCAGTGTTGCTTTAATTTGCATTTCATGGATGGATAGTGATAGGGAACTTTGTTTCATGTATTTATTCGCTTCTTTACTTTAAACCTCTAGAAGTGTGTATCTGTCATGATGCTGATTTCTGGACTGGGTCTTTAAATTTTTGAGCCCTGGTGTTTTTTAGTTTTTTATAAATTCTGGAGAGCAGACTGTTGTCTGAGTGCTTAATAGTCAAGAATTTTTTCCAAATTTATGGGTTGTTTTTGTCTTTGTTGCTATTTTCTTTGATGTGCAAAATCTTCTAAAGAAGAGTTGATCCCAGTTCCTAATTCTTTCTACTATTACATGTTAGATTTGATTTTTGTTCATGAACTCTTTCCCTACCCCTGTGTCTTCAAGAGTTCCTCCCACTTTCTCTTCTAGGAGACTTAGTGTTTCTGTTTTAATGTTTAGATTTTTCAACAATTTTGACTGTAGCTTACTGCATGGTGATAGACCTGGGTCACATTTTCGATTTTGGCATGTAGAGATCCAGTTTTTCCAGCACCGTTTGTTACAGAGGCTGTCAGTAAGACTATCTGGCCACTTTGTTGAAGATAACATGGCTGAGTGTGTTTGAAGAAGCTTCTGTGTCTTCTAATCTACTCCAGTGATCCTCAAACCTATTGTGTTGCCAGTGCCATGATGATTTTTATGATAGTGGTGTTATAGTATAATTTCAAGTCAGGAATTATAATGCCTCCTGCCTTGTCTTTGTTGCCCAGGATGGCCTTTGCTGTTCTATGTCATTTCTGGTTCCAAATAAATTTTAGGAACAAATTGTTCCTAAAATATGTCTGGGACCTCTATTGGTGGTAGTTTGATAGGGATTGCATTATATCTATACAGTAATTTTGGGAGTATGGTCATATTTACAATGTTGGTTCTTCCTATCCAGGAGCGGGGAGTATCTTTCCATTTTTTGAAATAGTCTACAATCTCTTTTTTCATAGTACTGTAATTTTCCTTGCAAAGCTCTTTGACTTCTTTAGTTAGATTAATTCCAAGATACTTCATCTCTGTAGTGATATTTTAAAAAGTATTCTTTCTTTAATTTCCCTCTCCGTGTGTTATCTGTATAGAGAAATGCTATAGACATTTGGGTATTGACTTTTTAATCTTGCTATGTTACTGAATTTGTGTATCAATTCTCATAGCTTCTTGGTGGAGTTTTTGGGTCTTCCAAGTAAAGTATCATGTCATCTGCAAATAGTGATAGTTTAACTTCCTCTTTGCCTATTCTTATTGCTTTAATTTTCTCTCTTGTCTAATGGCTCTAACTAATGATTTCAAAACTATATTGAATAGGAGGGGTTATACAGGATATCCTTGTCTTGTACCATATCTAAGAGAAAAAGATTTTAGTTTTCCCCATTCAAAATTATTTTAGCATTGTGTTTTCATATATGGCTTTTATCAGATTGATGTAGAGGCAATCTATTCCAATATTCTGTAGAATCTCAAACATGAATATGTGTTGGACTTTGTCAAATACCTTTCCTGCATCAGTTAAGATGATCATGTGTTTTTTAGTTTTGACTCTATTGATATAGTGTAGTACATTTATAGATTTTCATATGTTGAAACATCGTTGCATTCCGGGGATAAATCTTACATGGCCGTGGTGTATAATATTCTTGAAGATTTTCTGTATTTTATTTGCTAGGAATTTATTGAGGATTTTTGTATCTATGTTCATGAGGGAGATTGGCCTGTAGTTCTATTTTTTGTTGAATCTTTCCCTGGTTTTGATAGTACTTGGCTCCAGGAATGATTTTGGGAGGATAGCTTCCTTTTCAATTTCACTGAAGAATTTGAGGAGTACAGCAATTATGTCATCCATAAATTTCTTGTATAATTGAACTGTGAATCCATCTGGATGTAGATGTTTTTTGTCCATAGGTTTTCTATTAAACTTTGCATTTCATTGGCTTTTATTGGGTTATTGAGAGTTGTTATATTTTCTTGATTGAGTTTTGGTAATTGCTACCTTTCTAGGAATCTTTTTATTTCTCCTGGGTTTTCTATTCTGTGAGAATAAAGATTCTCAAAGTAGCTATTGATAATCTTCTTATCTTACACCTGGTCTGTGGTAATTACATCCTTTTCATTTCTTATTGCTTGAATTTGAATTTTTTTTCTTTCCTCTTTTTGATGAGGTTAGCTAGGGACTTATCAATTTTATTTAATATTTCAAAGAATCAGCTCTTTGATTTGTTAATTCTTTGAATTTCTTTTTGTTTCAATTGAATTAATTTCTACTCTAATCCTTATGATTTCTTCCCATCTTTGGGCTCATGGTTTAGTTTGCTCTTCCTTTTCTAGATGTTGTAGGTGCAACATCAGTGTGTTTATTTGTTCCCATTCTGTTTTCCTAATGTGTGAGTTCATAGCTATAAATTTCCCTATGAGAACTGCTTTCATTTCATCCCATGAATTCTGAGAAGTTGTGGTTGAATTTTCACTAAATGTTAGACTTTTTTCAATTTCTTGTTTAATTTCACCTGTGACCCATTTGTTGTTGAGTAGGATGTTGTTTACTTTTCATGCATTTATGGAGTTTTTACAGTTTCTATTGTCATTTATTTCTAGGTTCATTGTACTTTGGTCTGATAATATGTATGGAATAATTTCTGTTTCCTTGCATATACTTAAGTATGACCTACAGACAAATGTGTGGCCTATTTTAGAAAATGACCCATGTAAAGCTGGAAAAAAAGTGTATTCAGCTTTTTTTTTGGATAGAACTCTCTGTATATGTCCACTAAGTCCATTTGTTCCAAGGTGTGGCTCAGTTCTGCTATTACATTGTAATTTTTTGTCTGCTTGACCTGTCTCTTTTGGATAAAGGGATATTCATGTCTTCTGTTAAGATTGTGGTATTGGATGCTAGATGTTTCATGTCCAGTAAGATTTGTCTTAGGACCAGGGAGATGGCTCAGTGGAATAAATGCTTCCCTAGCAAGCACAAGGGCCTGAGTTCAATCCCTAGTTCTGAAAAAGAAAAGATATGTCTTATATAATTGGATACTCCCATGTTTGGTGTGTATACATTTATGAGAGCTATCTTTTCCTCTTGAATTTTTCCCCAAACCACTGTACAGTGGCCTTCTTTATTTCATTTGGTATGTGTGTTTTGAAGTTGAGACTGTCTGAGGACAGAATTGGTACCCTTGCTATTTTCTAGTGTGCTGGATTATGTAGTATTGTTTTCCATCCTTTGACTTTCAGTCTATGTATTTCTTTGTGAGTTAAGTGTCTTTCTCATATACAACTTATTGTTGAATTTTGTTTCCTAATCCACCATGTCAGTCTGTTTGTTTTAATTGGTGAATTGAGTCCATTTACATTGATGGCTATAATTGAGACATATGGAGTTACAATCAAATTGTTATTTTCCTGCTGTTGTTTACTCCTTTTCCCTTTTTCTTTTGTGTTTAATTGTTCACCATATTTAGTGGTTTCCTTCTGTTCTCATTCATGGAGTTCTGATTATTTTGTTCCCTCCCCAGAACATCTTTCAGTAGCCTTTGTAGTGTTGGCTTTGTCGTATGAAATTCTTTAGTTCTTCTTTGTCATGAAAATATGTCATTTCTCCATTAAACCTGAAGGAGAGTTTGCAGGGTATTGTAGCCTGGGCTGGAATTTGTATTCATAGAGTATTTCAAGTACTCTGCTCCATTCTCTTCTTGCCTTCATGGCTTGTGAAGAGAAGTTGGCCATTATTCTGATTTGTTTCCCTCTAAATGTGATCAGTTTCTTTTTTCTAGTGGCTTTCAGTATGTTATTCTTGTGCTGGATTTCTGGCATCTTGAGTATTATATGTCTTGGTGTGTTTCTAATTGGGTTGAAGTTATTTGAGATTCTGTATGCTTTGCTTACCTGAATGTCAGACTCTGTCCTCATATTTGGGAAGTTTTCTGCTATTACTTCTGCCCACATTCTTTTCATATCATTTATATTGACTCCTTCTTTCTCATTGATGCCTATTATTCTCAGGTTGTTCATCTTTGCATCATCTTGCAGTTAATGAATTATTTTTTCCTGTATACTAGTTGTTTGTAGAGCTCTTTTCTTACCTTTTCACTAGCTGCAACAGCATTTTCAAGATCTGAAACTCTATCCTCACTTTCACTGAAACGGTTTTGCAAACTTGTCATTGAAATTTTAAGTTCCTCTAGATCTGTTCGAGTCTGCCTCATGTGATCTATTTCTTTCCTGTGTTGCTCATTCAAGGAATCTCTCATTTTTCTAATTTCCTCTCTTTTTCTATCTGTGTCTTCTTGAGTAGCAGTTATTAATTCTTTTACTAGAGTGTGTTTCTGATCTGATTTCCTCTATTTCTTTCTGCATTTGATTCTTTACTTCAGATGCTGTTAATTAAGAGATTCTTTTTTTATTTCAATGTTATTTCTGATCTGAGCTCTTTTAAACTATTCTGTAGTTCTTTCTCTACTTCATAGGCTATTGTTTCAGATATTTCAGCTGTGTGATTCCCAATTTCTTCTCTGCTAATATGTGAGAATATAAAATACACTGCACTTGTTTTGGGTGTTCTTAGGGCCTGAGATTGCTTTACTTCTTCTTTCTGTCATTTTGTATAGCACTGACCTCTGATGTATGGTATAGTGATTTAGTCTTGTTATAACCTTTGCACCTTTGGAATTCAGGTGCAGATCTACTAAGATTGAGTTCATCCAGTTGTGTCTGGCTTGGTTCTGGCTGCTGTGCTCAGCTCCTTCCTGATGCAGTCCTTGGAAGTGAATCTGTTATGCCACTCTGACTTGGATTAGTTGGGTGATTTTGGCCCCTATTCTCTCTTTAAGGACTTCAGCTGCAGTGTTTCACCCCAATCCTTTATACCTGTCCTGGTCTAGGTCTTGAGGAATCCTTGAGGCTCAGGGGAGTTCAGAAGGTCTCCCAGACCCTGGCAGGGCCTGAGCTTGGCTGGATGAGAGAGGTGGAGTTTTCCCAAGAGCGAAGCTGGAAGGGTCCTGAGAATTCAGTGTAAGGTCTCACTAATGGGGCTGGCCTGGGCTTGACCTAAGAGGTCCAACCAGTACATGGATTGCAGGAGCTCTCCCACACTCTCTCCATGCCTGAGCTTGGGCTGGATGGGAAGGTTGGAGGGTTCCTCTGTACCACTTGATCTTGGTTGAGGTGTTTTATTTCTGTGGGAGTCAGTGATATACTAGAATTAAATGAGATTAGAAGTCTATGTGTACCATGGGAATACAACACTTCCAGATTCCAAATTCCTAAAAAATAAAAGTAGTGTGGTTACTGATTAATTTTCTTTCTGTTAACAAAGTTGAGAATCAACAAAATCGAAGCATTTCAAAACACCTCCTTGTAAAAATTACAACAAAGCAGTATGAATCTTATTTCAAAGAGAATATTTCATTTCTTACATTGTCTCCAGTGTACCCCTCTGTACAGTTTTTGTGGAATGGATTAAAACCTAATTGTGTTTATATGTGATAAAATGTGATGACTGATGTAGTCTCACAAAAGGAGGTTAGTGAATGCTGAGAGGCAAAGATGTCAAGTATTACTGCAGGCATCAGATGACCTGACTCTTGGTACCATGCTCTTGATGAAGACTACAAGCAGCTAATCATGCTTCAGCATGAAGCGGCTACTTCACAAGTGGTTACTTAATGAAGAGAAATGGAATAGTGAGTGCAGCACAGTGTTGCTAGATTGAGTCACCATCATGTGTAATACGCATCACTGATTTTGCCTTAGCCTTTGTTATAACAAGATGCTGTCTTCATGTACTGTCCACTTAATTCCAGACATATTGTCTTTATTAAGTATATGAATATTAATAAATTATTAAATGGTTAGGCACAGTGATTGTGATTCAAATTGCCTATTTGGCCATCTCTTAACTTATTTTATAAACAAACCTGAGAATATAAAATCTTAGAAAAGAGTCCCAGTAATTAATGCAAAATTCCAGTAATTTTACTATTTCTTACTCAAAATGACCTGTGCACTATGTGATTACATATTCTATAGATACCATTTAATTATAGAACTTAACACTGAAAACAGCATATTGACACAACTAATTAAAATTATTTTTCCCAGAACTCCCAATATCTTTTATATGACTGTCATGCCTTTTTATAGTTCAGAAAGAATGGAAAAGTCAGTAACAGACACTGTGATATAGTTTTCAACACAACTGAATCCACTGTTGGGAGTGGGGTACCGCTCTCCTCATGTGAGAGACCACTCACAGAACAGTTCAGGCGAAGTCAGACTCAGAAAACATACTTCTTTTCTTAAAATGGTACCTGAAGAAAGCTATTGACTTAGCTGAAAGAAAATCCATGGGACCCCATGGTGACTCACCCCAAATGCTTCCTCTTGTCAATGGAAGTATTGTGAAAAATTTTCTGCAGTAGGACTAATGCCAAGAGAAGGAGAGTAAATAAAACCATTACTAATGTGCTTTAGTATTGTAAACATACATGCATTATATTCAAACACTCAGGCTAACTTACTTACTGCATAGCCAATTAGATCATCTCCAATCACATGTGGAAAGAGCTCAGGCTAATCTAATCAGTTCAGGGATGCTCCATTTATTTTTGTTTCTGATGCTTTATAATATTACAAACTAATCTGTAAACATGCTCTCCAGTGAAAACAACTCCTGTTCAATAGATTGTAGGTTGAGGAAATAACAATCTTTTCCATGATTCTCAGATTTGGAAAACAAAAAAAAAAAACTAGATAAAAAGCCTGCTCTCTTTAAAAAGCACAGTTTAATCCATTGGTTAACTAGAACTCTGATCTTTGTTTTGCAGATTTCTAAGCAACTGAATGTTTTCTGAACAAATGAAGACCTTGCTTGACTTTGAAGGAAAATGTGTGAAGATGGTAGACAGGAAGCAAAAAAGAGTTTTGACTGCAACAAGGCATACAGGTCTCCACCAACCACCAGCTCCCTAGGTTACATGAAGCTTCCTACCTAGAGACGGTTGGAAGGTGATGTGTGGGCAGTTCTCTTACTGAACACTTTCAATGCCCAACCTTGGCTCTTGGCAGGGTTCCTAGAGCTCCTGTCTTTCCTTTAAACCTTCCAGGGGCAGGTTTAAAAGTGAATCATAGGGCATCTCCTAGTACACGGAGGTCTACACTTAGGCTCCTCATTGAACTGCTTTGTCACTATTTCCCTGTCTCCACTGCCAGCTCTTTCTGTGATCTATGGGAAAAACTCTAAAAACTAAAAAAATTCTACACCATCAGCTTTTTTGTTTCACTATCCTGTTCTTTCAATTCTAGGCCATGACACTTTAAATAGATAGAACTTGAGTTCATGTAGAACTCAGAAACTCAATTTCCAATTCCATAAATCTGACCTTCTTCATTTGCATTACATTGAAGGGGAGAAAATTATCACCTAAATTTAAATTATAGACTTGGGTTTATCTGGTTTTGCAATGATTGAATTTGACAAAATAATTACTTAGGAATATTTATTAAGAAATTAATCACTAAAGAAAATGAAAGATATTCTCTGTTTTGTTAGGACTAATGTACTTTATTTAACCTTTGTGGTAGGATTATAGTATATTAAATGTATTTTAAGAAAGCTCCTGCTATACTTATACAAATTTATTGAATATTATGTAATAATTTGAACATGTATACATTACAAAATGATCCAATTAGTTTAGTTATCATGTTCATGCACTTACACATTTCAAATGTTCTTATTATGCATAATAACTAGACATAAATAAATACACTAGATATTTAAATGCATAGGGTAATGCATTATTTTATTTAAATACTTGTGTCAAACATTTTCCATAATAGGCAGAAAGATCTTTCAGATAAACCAGAAAGGCTATAAATGCACCATATCCACAGAATCACAATTTCACTGAGTATCTATTTAAATTTTTTCATTCAGAGAAGTAATATCTGAATAAATATTCTTAAGTGAAATGCTGCATTACTTAATAAACCATTGCTCAATAAAACTCACTTTAAGAAAGAAATTGAATGGGGAACAAAAAATTCACCCAATATAATGAATGATCATTTAAAAAATTAAAATAAAAACAATCCTATAAACAAAATCGAATACTAATCAATAATGAATCAATTTGGATATTTGGACATTATTTAGGGTAATAAAACATGGCATAATACAGTGTTCATAAAGTATCTATCCACAATTTAATGCATAGTGCTTTAATACAGAGAATATCATAAAATTGTCTTTTCATAAATTCTACATAAAGGAAAAGGCTCAAATACATTTTGGTGCAGATTTGAGGAAATTTTACAATAGTATTTTGAATTCATATATAATCCACAGTCTTCAAAGTGACTATAATCTCAGTACTTGGGAACTACGGCAGGAGGATAGCTATTAGTTTGAGGCCAGTATGGGCTATATAATGAGTCTCTGTCTCAGAAAAACAGACAATTATTTCAACATATATTGTCTTATAAATATGGTCTTAATATTTATGGCAAAGTTCATCAGTTGGGAAAACTCAGCCATTTTCTCATTTTCTAAAGAGAAATGCTGGCATTCATGTCATCCTTTGGACTGGAACTTACAGGTCTACACTCAGCAACTGTTGCATTCTTCCATGAATTTCATATATATTGGAGAGAATAAAACTGTGCTTAAGTTTTCTTGGAAGCAAATGTTAACATTCAAGTAGTTTTCCAATCTTGCATAACTGTATCTTGTAATCTGAGCAACCGATTTGAAGGTAAAAAGGGATAATATAATAACCAATGTTATTTAGCTATTCTTGTTTGGAAAATCTGTAGAATGTGTATTGTTGCATGTTACTGTTTCTGTGTTTGTTTTGACTATTTGTTTATGCTTTTATTTTTACTCTTCAAAATAAAATACAATTAAATTTATTTATATCTGTATTTAGGGAAGGGTCTACAGAGTTTCCAGGGTTCCACTGAAATCATAGTGATTCTCCTGTTTACAATCTCCCAAGTGCTGATATTATCAAACCATCAAGCCCAGTCTGTTTCACCGTGCACTGGGGGCCTGGCCAGCCTGGAAGGCCTGGGATCGAACCCCTGACGCCCGTGCCTGCTTGCAGGTGCACTTCAATCCACTAACCTATTTGGCTGGCCCTCTAAAATACAATTAAATTTAGAAAAACACTTTGCTAGTCTCTCTCTGGCAGGGTTTTGCATACAGCTTAGGTTTTGCCAGAAAATGAAAGGTGAAAGGAAAGAGAGGGAAGAGAGAAAGAGAGAGAGAGAGAGAGAGAGAGAGAGAGAGAGAGAGAGAGAGAGA
>PVKA01040758.1:0-18540 GCA_004027165.1 Ctenomys sociabilis | reverse complement strand
TAGAGCCCTGGACCCCATTCTACATTCCAAAGGGGCCATGGAGGGTGGTTCTGAGTTTCCCCCAGTGAAGATGCCCCCATGACATGACTGCAGAGTTGAGCAGGAACCAAACAAAGTTTAGGATATCTCTCCAATTTGGAGCTCTCAACTCATGGGATCAGGCTATGCATCAAAAGATGAAGCTGTTATTAGGGTGTCCCCAGTACCCCAAGCCCTTGGATGTGTGCTTCTCAGGCCCCTATGCACGGTCAATACATACCCCAACCAGACCTCCTTGCGCCCCTGGCTCCCCCTTTCCAAGCCATCTCGCCACTCCCTAGCCCCAACACCCACACTGTCAGCCCAAACACATGATAAATTGCCCTGTCAACAGAATTCATTCAGGGACCAATTAATTCCACAGAAATGAACCAGGAGCCATCAGTTGCTGAAAAACTCTGAGTTCAGGGAGCAGAGGGAGGGGTGCAGGCGGGGGTGGGCGGCAGGGGAGGGGACGGGGAGGCTGGGGAAGTTAGTCTGACAGAAATTGGTCATTTAATGCTTAAGTGCACGCTAGACAGCCCTGTCATCGCCCGCAGCCCCCGTGCGGGATTAATTATCAGAGGAGGCGAGGGCAGCCCAGCCTAGCCCAGCCGTCTGTCACCAATGAAGGTTGGAGTCACCCAGGCCATGGGCCACCCTGTGTTTCACTTCCAGGTCTTCGGGCCTCCTGCTCCTTCAACTCCAGTATCCCAGCTCCTTGTTCGAGGCCCAGTCTCCTGCACCACTCCATCTTCAAGCCCAAGAAAGATTATGGCCTATTCCCCGGACTGGCTGGGTCAGGCCCATACTGCCTAAAGCCCATCCACTATTGCCCTCAGGCCTCTTGGGTGAAGCTCAGCTGTGGCAGCCTTGACCCTCACCTAGAGACTGAGCCAGAATCCACCAGTCACTTGACTCCACCCTCTGTTTCACTCCTCATCTAATCAGAACCCAAGGCCTGAAAATTCCCACTCCCAGAAGGTCAGAAGGCCATGTAACTTCTACCTCTCCACTGCTACTTAAGACTGAGTCTCTGGGGGTTCTGCCTGCTCTCCTGCCTTGGGTCTGGTTTGTAGCAAGTAGGATCCTGGACAATGCAAATCTCACCCTGCAGAGTCCACACACCCCCATTCCTACCACCCAGAAGACACGCACACTCACAGGCACACACACACACACACACACACACACACACACACACGCTCTTCCAGCTTGATTCTTTGGTGACCACTTCAGGCCTACAAGAGATCAAGCCATAAGTCAGTTATGGTGAACCTTTTAGAGACAGACTGTCCAAACCCACTGATTTATCGCAAAGTACTAAAGTAGCTATTAAACCTGAATACTCGGTTCTAGTTAAAAAAAAAAAAATTGTGTTACTCATACAATAACATCTTTTGTCTTAAAGCAAAAACAAGTAACACGTGTATGTTAGATCCATCTCTAAGCGGCTTATGAGCCAGAATGCTCTATTCTGGTCGTGGCGAGCCCAGGGCACGCATACCTCAGCCACCTGTTTGTGCATTCGAAAGCTCTAAAACGTCTGCGATCCCTGCTCCCGCCCACTCCACAGTTCCCTTGAGCTACCTGCCCCAGCCAGCTGACCCTGCCTCCTGGCCTTTGCACGCCCTGCCTTTGCAGCATAGAATACTCCTTTCACCTGCAACTCCCATCATTCACTTCCTACCTCCTTTGGGTTTTTTTTTTTTTTTTTTGGCAGGGGGGAATCTTTTTGAGACAGGGTCTCACTGTGCAGTTCAGGCTGGCCTTGCACTCACTTTGTAGCCCAGGCTGCTCTTGATCTCGCAATGGTTCTCCTGCCTCAGTCTCCCAAGTGCTAAGATTACGGCCTGCACCACCACGCCGGGCCCTCCCACCTCCTTTGGATCTCAAATTGGGTGTCCCTGCCTCCAAGAAGTCTTTCCTAATCCTTCAGTGTGCTTTTTGCATAGCTCCGCAAACTTACGCATTTATCACTGTGTTACTCTGATATTCATTTGCTGTCTGTCTTTCCCCCACAATGTTAAGTTTCATGAGAATGGAGCCCGTGTCTGTATTTTCAGAACCTAGCACTTTAGTGGAGACAAGGAAATCCTTGTCGAATGAGAAAATGAACGAATGAGTGCCTGGCCCATCTTGGCTCTGCCCCTAGTCTGACTGCAGGGCCCAGATCCACAGAGACAACTTTCCAGGCAGCTCCAGCCAGGCTGAGGTGGCCAGAGAGGCAGGAGACTTGCAAGGAGTATAGCACTGGGTTGGCTCACTAGCCCATCAGACAGACCCAAGCCAGATTGGGGGGGGGGGGTGAGGGGCTGCGATGAGGCAGAGGCTGCTGGGACAAGGTGGTGACAGTGCAGAGGAGGCTGAGGAGAGGTCCTTCCTCAGACAGCAAAGCCCAGGGTCTGGGAAGGAGACTCCACTCAGAAGCATGTGCTAGCTGAACCCGGGGCTGCTCAGGGTGGGAACACACAGCTCAAAGGAACTTTCCAAAACTGATCTTGGTTTGTTTCCTGAAGGTTGAGCTGACAGGACTTGGGGAGTAGCTGGGGAAGAGGAAGGAGGGAGAGAAGGTCAAACAGAAACAGGCAATGAACCCCAGGTTGAGTTTGGCCTTTCTCTTGCCCTTAATGTGGAGTGAGGGATATATACACTGCTCATAAGGATGACAGGGTGCAAGGTGTCACTACCAAAGGCAACTCTGGCTGCTAGACAGGGTAGGTAGGTGACAGGAAAGTTGAATCAGCAGGACATCTAGGGTAGAGTGAGAGTGAGAAGGAACCAGAGAGAGAAGGGCTCTGAGGCAGACCTGGGGAAGGACATCTGTGATGGAGAAGGCTCTCTAGAGGGCCTTGAGGTGAGCTGAGTGGGCTTCACCTCCCCTCTGAGCCCAAGATGGGCTGGACATAGTCTTTCTAAGGCCGCCTATCTGGACTTGGCCGCCTCTGGCTCTGAAAGTGAGGCAGAGAAATAAAGCCAAGCTGATGGCCTCCAAGGCCTGTGCTCCAAGAATCGGGCACAGGAGGGCAGTGGCAGAGGTGAGAAGAAAGGCTGCCTTGGGGCCACAGCAAGAGCTGGATGCATATTGAGTAAACATGCCCGAGTCTGATATGCTGGGGCACAGATCCCAATAGGAAATTTCAAGGGAGTAGCCTAGGCTCTGGGAATAGAAATGGCAGCTGTCCCGCCTGTCTCACTCTCCTACCCTTCAAATTTCAATTTTTGTTCCATGGTCTATGTACTTCTATAATAAACTGCACTAAATAATAAATCCAAAACACCCTATAGTAATATGATATAGCGAAGATGTTACCGTAAAGGTAGAAGTGGTCGTGTGGAGCTGTGATGGTGTGATCCAGAAACAAGAGAACCACAGGATACTTTGCTAAAACCAGGAAAAGAGGGACCAGTGCACCGTGGACTAACAATGCCGGGCCCTAACAAGGTCATGACACTGCAATGCTGAAATAACTGGATGAAGGCATAGAACCCAGCACCTCGGCGACCACCTGGCAGGGTAACCCTGGCAGGTCAGGAATGCAGTCCTGATAGGGTGACAAATGTGATGTCAGAGTGTGGCAATGCTGTCACACAGAAAGGATGGCACAGCCCTTACCCCAAATTGCAGGACCCCCAAATCAGAGAGAGCCCTTTGCAAGTCTGAGAAGCAGCTTCCTCCAAGGGGCTGGAAGCAGCTACCTGAGGGAGATCACAGGCCAAGCAGGAGCACTGGGAAGGTAGGAAGGACCCAGCTCTGTGGGCTGGCCTGGTAGAGGAGCCTGGGCTGGAGGCAGAAGCACTGTGACCGCCAAATAGCCCCTCAGCATCCTTGGAAACATCCAGTGCTCCAAAAACTGGTTTGATCCGAGAGGGGCTTGCTTTTTTAAAGCTAAAAGATGGGGAAAATCATACTCAGTACTCATAAAGTCCTTGAAATTATCATATTGAAAAGAATACCAAAGAACCCCGTGTCATTATGACACAACCTAGAATAATTCACATAGGGCCAGTGAGATAGCTCAGGGGATTAAGCACCTGCTCAGGCAAGCGCAGGGACTGGGTTCGGTCCCCAGCACCCCAGGCTGTGCTGGTCCCTCCCCCCAGGCACACTGACCTGGCCACTGAGACTGGACCTGGTGGCGCACACCTGTAATCCCAGTGCTGGGGAGGCTGAAAATAGGAGAATCACTATGAGTCTGAGCTTCATAGTGAGACCTTGTGTCAAATTCATAAAAATAAAATGATTCATATGTATCTAACATTTACTGTGCAATGGGCACTCTGCCAACTATTGTTCCCAAATCATCCACAATAAGCAACTTTGTGAAGAAATTTTTATCATTTCAATTTCACAAATAAAACTAAGGAAATGGAGAGAGATTAATATATCTGGACAAGAAAAATCTGTCCATAGTGGCATAGCAAAAAAAGGTGGACCTAGAGTTTAAACTCAGATCTATACACTTTTTTTTTACTATTATCAAACAAGTTTTATTGGCATCTAAAAACAAAATTCACCTAACTTTGAAACATACTTTAATATTTATGCTTTCTTTTTTTACTCACTACAGCATGAAGAACAAATCACACACTTACTTTGTGGTAACAGAGATCATGCTGTAGATTTTACAAAATCACTTTTCAAAATCTCTGTATTATGCTCCTCAAATATCTAGTCAGTCTTTGCATAAAATATCACAGCTTTGTCTATTACCTTAAAATTCTGCAGCAGCCTAGAGATATGGGTAAGATATACCTTAACTTGCTATCTTTTTTTTTTTTTTTTGCGGAACCGGGGATTGAACTCAGACCCTTGCACTTGCCAGGAAAGCGCTTATTCCACTGAGCCATCTCCCCGGCCTTAACTTGCTATCTTGAAATATATCTATTACCATATCTAACCTAATGATAGTATCTAAAAATTCTTTCTTCCATAAGAAGTCTCTGACAAGCTGTTAACATTTCCTTGACATTAAAAAAATCTGGGGGCAACATTTATATTTTATCAGAAAAATAAAAAAGATGTTTATCTACCATGTTCATATTAAGAACGATGTCTATACAAGTCAGTTGTACAATTATTTTAAGAGAAAGGTGAACACGAACATCAGATTAACTTAATTCTGGCAGACAAGAGTGAACAACTATGATCCAGTCAGCCATTAATCTATTACAGAGAGATGACAATTTTACAAAAGGCATCCTTTACCTGAGTGATGATCACGTCCCCTCAGTTTCTGTGCTTTCTACCACCCCTGGTTCACTTTCTATATAAGCAACTATGTCACGCTTCTCCTCCTTTATCTCACTTGAAGATGTCAGTTTTTCATACAGTTCAGGATCGTTCTGTACTGGTAAAGGTGGCAGCTGAGCATGTCTCTCTGTATTTTCACCATTAACCTGAGGCACATTATCATTTCTTCGTTGAGAAGTGGCCCCTTCAAAATAATTAAAAACCCAAGCATGAGGAGGGGGACCCAAGTGTTCTGGATTCTGTCTCATCTAAGACAATTTCCATTCATTTCTCTACCAAAATCCAAATCTCTGCCATCCCTATCCCTCTGCCTCTCCCAGGGTCTTCTTTTTTTTTTTTTTTTTTTTTTTTTGTCTTTATGAGACAGGGTCTTCCTATGCAGTTCAGGCTGGCCTTGAGCTCACTTTGTAGCTCAGGCTGGTCTCGAACTCACAACAATCCTCCTGCCTCAGCCTCCCAAGTGCTGGGATTACAGGCATGTGCCACCATGCCCGGCTTCTCCCAGGGTCTTCTGCAGTCATCAAAATCTCTGTGAACTTCCTGTGCAAATCCTGTATTCCAAGGAACACTTTGAGGATCAGATCGATAGTTTTCAGCCCCAAATCTACTTCATGTGTCTTTTGGACCACCATAGACAGGTAGACCCAGTGTCAAAATCTCCTGTATGCCCACAGAGCTTCTCTGGAGTAAGGCCAAAGTGCTCCCTTCAACCAAGATAATCTACATCTGACCTCACAAGATTTTCTCTTTTGTCTACCAGAGGTCTTCAAAATGATCCCTACCATCTAAAGGAGGCCTTCCAGGACCTTCTCTTGGATCTATCGGCTGCCTGACCACTTCCTTGACATCCACAGGGGAAGGTCTAGCAATATTCTCCCTCGTTTTTATGATAGGAAATTGGTAATCTCTATCTCCCTCCTGTTGCATGTTATCATTTGCAAGTGGTATCCTTTTTTCTGGGTTAGTAACATTGTCTACACTTTGTCTTCCAGAAGCTAGAAAAGGTCTTTCTGGATGACTGAAGATCTCTCCCAGAGGAAAAGGTCCAGGGGGTGGTAGATGAAGAGCTGAATCAAGTACTGGTGGAGGAGGGATTCCCCTTCGAGGTGGAATTCCAGGCTGTATTAATGGGAACCTTGGCCCAGGTGCCTGTGGTATTAGTCCTAAATAGATGTCTAATATTGGCATTGCATGCATCCTTTGACTGGGGATATTTAAAGAAGGTAAGTTTTGAGGTCCAGCTGGTGGTGGCTGTGTTTCCAAAAGTCCAGAAGGATTTGTAATATTTGGTGGCTGTACTCCTACAAATCCAGAAGCATTAGGCATATTTGGGGGTAGTACTCCCAAAAGTCCAGACCTATTTGACATACGTGGTGGCTGTGTTCCCAAAATTCCAGAGTTATTTATGATATTTGGTGGCTGGGCTCCAATAATCCCGGTACTACCGGAGACATTAGATGGTTGAACCACAAGTATTTCAGAATTACTTGATACATTTGGTCTTTGGAGGCCCAGAATTCCAGAACTGGTTGTCACATTAGAAGGCATCCTCCTAGAACCGCAATGCTACTTTAAATATCATTTGTAATCACTGATCTGGTGTTTTCACCAGAAAAAATCTGGTGTTTTATAAGATGAGGTACTTTCTCTGCAGGCTCTTCTTTAGCTGGGGGATTAAAAACATTTCCAGCTGGCAGAGCAGCAGTGACAAGACCACTGGTAATGGAACCACTTGGTAAAACTAGGCTACTAAATCCAACATCTTTCACAGTTTCTGGGGTCATGGATAATGGTAGTTGCACTAAAGATGATGGTACTACTGGTGGAATTGCAGGGGGTGGCACAACCAGTGGGGGAACTGGCAGTGGCATGGAACCAGGTGGTGGTTGTGAAGGGTTAAAACTTGCTTGCCGAAAAGGAGGTGGAGGGATTGGACGGAAGCCAGGAGGAGGAACTGGCATTGACAAGGGAAAGACCTTGGTGGATCTAAGCGAACCATAGGTACTGCTGGAGCTACTGGAATCTGCAACATGGCAACAGGTGGAGGGAAAACCTCTGTCTGGGTTGTGACTGCTGTTTCCTTTTCAATTGGGGTTGGACTCTGGGCAGGCTGGACTGTCTCTTTAACAGGTTCTGAGCTTTTCACAGTTTCCCATTCAGTATTTACAGTTTCCTGATCAATCATGCCTCCTTCTGCAAAAACATCCAAGTCATCCACTCCCAGAATTGTTTGTATTCTGTTTTTACACCTTTGTTTAAGGCCGAAAAAATCTTAATGACTTTGGAACCAATTTTATATGATCCAGAACTGAGTTTCTGAAGAGCCCAAAATGCATCTTATGGATGAACCATACAAACATAAGCACAGCCCCTGGGAGGAATCATATTAATAGATTCAATCTGTCCAAATTCTTCAAAAAGGTTGGTTAAATCTTGCTCTGGTGACTTCTTGTCCACCTGACCAACCCAGAGGGTAGTACTATACAGACTTAATGTTTTAGACCGAATTGTAGATAAGCCCTTTTTCCTGTCATTCTTTCTCCCTTTCTCTGGCTCTCCTTTCACTTGAGTATGAACGTGATGATTTCCTCTTTCTTTCCCTTGAGCGAGAGCATGATCACCTCTGTGCTTACACATTCTTGAACCAGATCGTGACCTGGATCTTTGTTTTCTTGGTGATCTTGAATGAGATCATGAATGAGTCCTTGATCTTGAACGAACAGCCACCTTATTAGCTTCTTGTTCAAAGACTTCCTCTTGCACTCCACCTTGTCCTTCACCTATATCCATATCCTGTTGTTGAATATCTATGGAATCATCCAAAGTTGCCTCAGGTTTAAGATGATGTTGCTGACTGCTACCTTGCGAAGCTGACACGGAATGCTCAAAGGTTCCCTCTTGACAATGCTGAGGCATTGCCTTCTGTGGTTGTCGCTGTTCCCGAAGCTGCTGTCTGAGATGTTCAAGGTTTTGCTGCTGTAGTTGCTGTGCTATCTGATGAAAAATGGAATTGTCCACTGATTTTGAAACATGAGAAAGTTGAGGAGTTGGAATTTCCTTTTGGGGTTCTTCATTATGCTCAGAATCTTCAATCAAATCGATCCATCAACTTCTTGTTAAAAGAGACTCCCTGTTCTAAGAGAGTGTGTTGACTGCTGCGGCTGCAGCTGTAAGCTATGCAGTGAGCACCTGCAACTGAGCCACAAGCCCAGCATCCGGGGCCTGCAGGATGGAGGTTGGGGCTTCTGCTGTTGCATCTGTAAAGTCTGTATTCACTGCTGAAGCTGTTGGCCTTGAGGACTTTGCAAGACCTGAGCAATAGCAGCAAGTGTATCTGTGTTTGTTATTTGAGATACCCAGGGATCAGACAGGCCTTGGACCACACTGGCTGGGGTAGCAGGCATCCCAGGTGCCTCTGGAGTATTGCTCAGAGCAGTAGTGGCCAAAGCAGGAGTGACCACTGGAGGAGGAACCCTGCTACCGTATCCAGGAGAGGCTGAATAATTTCACTCTTGAATACATCGCTCTTCTGCCGCAAGTTTAATACTCTTGCTATTTTACTCTTATTGTCCCTAGGGCAATGATACAAATTCTGGAAAGTGCTAATGATGTTATTACTAAATCTGGGTGGAAATACATCTTTTTCTTGACCAAACTGATGTCGGGATTGTCGCACAATGGAGTCAATAACATAAAGTCCAGGTACCTTGTCTTCTGGTTTACACCTGGCCTCAAAATGGTGACTAATAAACAAACACAGGTTTCGGCCACTTCCTTCTTCCTGGAGGGGAAGTGCCTCCACTTCCTCCTTCAGCTCGCTGCAGATCTATGCACTCTTAAAGCACACCTATGTCCTTACCACAGGACACCTGCTATAAGAAATGGTAGGAGGCCAACTGAGGCGGCACACACCAGTAATCCTAGCACTTAGGAGGCTGAGGCAGAAAGATCACTTGGAGTTTGAGGCCAGCCTGGGCTGTATAGTGAGGTCCTCAAAACACAAAACAAAAAACAACAAAAGTGGTAGAAGACAAATCAAGGAGCAAATTGAGACACAAAATAAACAGACAACATATTCTTGTCCATATATTTTATTAAAAGGTTAACATTTGAGTAAAATGTGCACAATTGGCAGCTATACACACAAAAATGATACATGAAAACAGAAGGAGAGGGCTGGGGAGATAGCTCAGTAGTAAGTACCTGCTTGGAAAGCTCAAGGTCCTGAATTCAATACCTGGTACCCAAAAAAGGAGAAATATGAATATATATAATATATATGTATTTATTTGCTTACATTTCACAAAGTAGAAAGATAAAAAAAATTAATAATTGTTTACCAGAGAAGAGAAGAGGCCACGTATGGAGCACACGGAAGAAGTCTAGTATTGGTGAGCATAACTTACCTTGTAGACGTGACCTAGAACAGCGCAGGTGTTCTACGTGACTCAATAAAATCAGGCAAATAAACAAAGATCCCTAAAAATTCAAAAGCAAATGCAATAAATGAACCTAACTTCTACTGAGTTGATGTCATCCCACATAGAGAGAAACTATTTCATGTCATTTAAAATCCAATATTTGATCCTACATACACCCCTAGTGGGATATTTACTAGCAGAGCAAATAAGCAATGATACTGGTGTACTGGAGGCTTTTGGTGTAGGAGAAACAAACAGAAACAGATGGCAGATCAGCGAGATTACAAAGTCTTTGTAGCCCCGAATTTGTCTTAGAAAATCAGTAATAACTTTAGATACTTTTTCTTTTAAAATATACATTTAAGGCTGGCAAAATAGCTCAACGGATTAAAGTGCCTGTCTAGGTAGACACACGGGCTGGGAGTTCAGTCCCCAGGCCTGCCCTCTGGGATGCGCTGAGATGGCCATTGAGACTGGGTGTGGTGGTGCGCACCTGTACTCCCAGCACTTGGGAGGCTGTAAACAGGCAGATCTCTACAAGTCTGATCTATGCAGTAAGATCCTGAACACCCTGTAGACTCTGTCCTAAAATACAAAAAATAAAAATAAAATACATATTTTGTGATTCTTTCCACTGCAGAGGACAAGAAACTAATGAACTCAGTAGAATAAGCACCTCCAGCTCATAGATCATGGTATTTAAGTGCTGCTTGGCACTGAAATGGACCAGGCTGGTTAAGGGAAATGGAAGATTCCAAATGTGGTAACATGCAGGATTCTGGAAGCCCTGCTACACGAGGAAGCAAGGACACTATCAAAAGCTATTAGACTTGCACGAGATGACGGCACCGACCAAAGGCTCCCACTGGCCAAAGATTGCTAACTGCAACTGACTGGGACTCCTCAAATGTGGTGTTTAAATCCAAGAGTACATGATTACACTTAAAAGAAGAATTCAATTGACCATCTATGAGGAATTCTAGGGAAACAGGTCATGTGCAAAGCTGGAAAGGGGTGAGCCGAACACCCCTCCAGGAGCCTTCTCAGCCCTGCTCGTCGTGCAGCACACTTGCAGTCGTGTGTGGGCTTGCTACAGGGACACTGCACACTTCCGTTCCAGTTTTCATCTCGTGTCCCTCACTCCTTTCATCCATCTCTTGAACACCTTCCCATCTAAGAAAGAGCAATGCCCCTGCTTCCCATCACCAACTCTTGTTTCTCTCTGTATCTATATTTTGGGTCTCTCATGTAAGAGAAACCATGCGACATACACGCTTGTGTATCTGCTATTCCACTTAGCACAATGGACTCAAGGTGCCTCCATTTTCCTGCAGGTGACTCAAGCTTGCCCTCCTTTATTCCAGCACTCCATGGTTTGTAAACACCGTATATTCTTTAATACGCATCTCCTGATGAACATATTCAAGAGATAGGTATTCCGAGCTGTGCTGCTGTAAACACAGGCATGCAAGTATCACTGCAATAGGGTGCCTTTAACCAGGAAAATACCTCGGAGGAGAACAGGCAGGTGAAAGGCAATTTCTAGCTGTTAGAGGCCTCTCCACTCTGATGTGTGTAGGGGATGCTAGTTCATTCCCACCAACCATGTAAAAGGGGTCCTTTCCCCCACAGCTTTCCTGAGTTTATTATTTGATTTCTTAATGATGGCCATTCTTTCTCTGGTTAGATGAAATTCATGTTGTTTTAATTTGTATTTCACCGATGGCTGGTAATGCTGAAATTTTATCTGTGTATTCTGTGAAGTATCTATGTATCTCACTTGGCCATTGTTGGGGTCTTTTTGGGAGGTGTCCTAATTTATTTTAGTTTTTTATACATTCTAGCTATTAGTCTTCTGAGGAATAGCTGGCAAATTTCTTCTCATCCTGTTGTCTACTGCTATTCTTTTTTCTTTTCTTTCTTTTTTTTGGTGGAACCAGAGATTGAACCCAGGCCCTTGCACTTGCCAGGGAAGCACTTATTCTACTGAGCCATCTCCCTGGCCCTCTACTGCTATACTTAAATGAACTCTCTCTCTCTCTCTCTCTCTCTCTCTCTCTCTCTCTCTCTCTCTCTCTCTCTCTCTCTCTCTCCCCTGTCTCTGTCTCTTCCCTTCCTCCTCCCTCTGTTTTCCTGGATCTTGCACTTGCTAAGCAAGCCCCTTGCCACTGCACTATACTCTCAGCCAAGACTTCATAAAATCTGATAAAACTTTAATAAAGCTTTCCAAGGATGATGGCACTGGCCAGACAGTTCAGTGGACCAAAGTGTCTGCTCAGGCAAGTGCAGGAAGCAGGGTTCCACCCCTAGCATCACATGCCATGCCAGCCCCCCACCCCGCCCAGGGGCTCTCTGAGATAGTGACTGAGTCTGGGTATGGTGGTGTACTCCTGTAGTCCCAGAACTTGGGAGGCTGGAAACAAGAGGATCACTATGATCCTCTTGGACAATCCTGTACTAAATACATTTTTTTAAAAAGCTTTCCAAGTAAGAAATAAGTAAAATTAGAATAGCATCAATTTGCAAGTCCTAGTGAAATACTGGAGTCAGATAATGTTTATAGTAGTTAATTTTATGAAACAGAGAGAACAGAAACTTAGATGTCTCATTACAAAAATAGAACTCTGTACTGTAGTATTTCAAAAAAATCAAAGTGGAATGTAGTCAAGCCTCTGATTGTAACTACTATTTTAAAGAAAATACTACAAGCAAGAATGACAAGGACACACTTTGCAAAGCCCAAGCTGTGGAAAACTACAGGCTAAGCAGTCTGACTTCCTCAGTAAGTAGAGGGAAAAGTGGATAGACTGCCACAAACTTAAGTGACACATTAGCTAAGTACATCGCATGAGGGTTATCAGCGTTACGTTTGGATCCTGTAAGTAGTGACAGGGAGGAAGACGATGAATAGGAGAAGGAGGAGGAAAAGAGAAAAAGGGGTCAGAGAAGCGAGGGGGCAATGAGGGACAGGTGAGTATTGCACAGCTGGACACTATGGAGTTTTTAGGTGTGTTAGTAGTATTACGACAAAGGTCCTTTAATTTTAGTTTTAAATTTTATTTTACTGTATTTTTAAGTCCTTTTATTTTAGAGGTAAACTAAAACTTTGATAAATTAAATGATATATCTGGTATTTGCTAAGAAATAATCTGAGGAATAAAGTTGGTTGAGTGAACATATAAAATAAAACTGATCACAAATTGGTAATTTTTGGAGGTAGGGTTATTACAATAGTGTACTATTTTATGTACATTTAAACCCTTGTTAACGTTGAAATGAACTGGTTGCATTTGGGGGTACCATCTCCCCATCTAAGACTTCCAGAAAGTTGGCAGCTGTCTTCAATTCTTTAGCCTTCCAAGTTTTGAACTCTGAAGAAACTGGTACAGATCCAAAGCAAAGGTCTCTGGATGCTGACAGGCGTGGTCTCCCACAAAACAGCTAGCAGCAAGCCCCAAGAATGGGCAGCGCCTGTTTTCACATGCTGACACGCACTGTGATAGTCAGCTTTCTGAGGGAATGACTGAACACCGGAGGAGAGCAGCGTAAAGGAAGAACGATTTATTTCGATTCATGGTTTCAGCCCATAGCTGGGCATGCTTGAAGCTTGGAATGAAACAGAAACATCATGGCTGTGTGGTAAGAGCTTTGGAGAAGAGCTGCCCCTCAGGGAGAGCAGAAGGCAGGGAGAAAGGGGCCTGAGGCTGAGCATCCTCCCCAGCACTTTACCTCGTTATCGACTTCTTTCTTTTTTTATGTATTTAGGACAGGGTCTACATGGTCTGCAGGGTCTGCAGGATCTGCAGGGTCTACAGGGTCTACAGGGTCTACAGGGTCCGCAGGGTCTGCAGGGTCTACAGAGTCTACAGGGTCTTAGGGTCTGCAAGGTCTACAGGGTCTGCAGGGTCCGCAGGGTCTACAGGGTCTGTAGGGTCCGCAAGGTCTACAGGGTCTGCAGGGTCTACAGGGTCTGCAGGGTCTGCAGGGTCTACAGGGTCCGCAGGGTCTACAGGGTCTGCAGGGTCTACAGGGTCTGCAGGGTCTGCAAGGTCTCACCACAATCAAATTATGATCGCATCAATGATTGATACACTGGTGAAATTAGATCACTCACAATCCAATAACTTTTCAAAAGCCCATCAGCAACAAAGTTTTTTGGAGGGAATTTCGAATACCAACCACAATAGATAAGAAAGATTCGTTTACTACTGATTTAAAACATGTCTGTAACATGAGAGAATTAAATACTATAAAGCAAAAAAAAAAAAACTTGAAAGAAATAAAGACACTTCAGGGAAGAAAGGAAACTTTGTAAGAGTATTTTTTGGGTTTTTTTTTGTTGTTGTTGTTGTTTTTTTTGTCTTTTTGAGACAGGGTCTCACTATGCTGTTCAGACTGGCCTTGAGCTCAGTTTGTTGCCTGGTCTGGTCTTGAAATTACAATGTAAAGCTCTATAATTAATAAAAACATCCATAAAACAAATACAGAGCATATTTTTATAGGGCATATATTTAAGGTACATCTAGAGCATAAATTTTAAAGCTCCTGGAAATTAGCATATACATATTAGAAGTAAAATAAGCAAGATAAGATTAAGAAAATCACCAAAAATAGAACAAATATCCACAGAGATAAAAATTAGAAGGGCCATGCCGGGCGTGGTGGCGCATGCCTGTAATCCCAGCACTCGGGAGGCTGAGGCAGGAGGATTGTTGTGAGTTCAAGACCAGCCTGAGCTACAAAGTGAGCTTAAGGCCAGCCTGAACTGCATAGTGAGACCCTGTCTCAAAAAGACAAAAAAAAAAAAAAAAAAAAAAAAAAATTAGAAGGGCCGGAGAGATGGCTCAGTGGAATAAGTGCTTCCCTGGCAAGCGCAAGGGCCTGAGTTCAAGCCCCAGTTCCGCAAAAAAAATAAATAAATAATAAATAAATAAATAAAAATTAGAAATTAGAAAAGAGCCAGAAATATAGCTCAGCAGCATAAACACCTGCCTGGCAAGCATAAGGTCCTCAGTTTGATCTCTGGTACCAAAAACTACTAGGAAAGATAAAAATTTTAGACTAAAGGATAAACAGAAAGTTTAAACATCTGACTAGGGGTGGGCAAGATAGCTCATCGGTCTAAAGTGCCCACTTAGGCAAGCCTAGGCAAGTGCAGGGACCATGGTTCAATGCCCAGTACTATGCACAATGCCAGCCCTGCCCCCAAGGGGGCTGAGCCAGCCAGAGTCCGAGCTATGTAGTGAAACCCTGTAACAACAAAATACATGAAAAAATAACAATAAAACAAAATAAATGTGATAAAAACCACTACTTAGATCAGTTTTTTAAAGAAAGAAAAAGACATAGTGACTCATGCTTATAATTTCAGAATTTAATAATATAATTGTAGAAGGATCTGAAGTTCAGATTCTACCTGAACGACTTAGTGAAACACTATGTCAAAATTTAAAAATGAATAGTAGAGTTCCCTGGGTTTGATTCCCCAGTACGAAGGAAGGCAGGAAGGAAGACAGGGAGGCAGGGAGGCAGGGAGGATGGAAGGATTATGGTTCGTGTCTAGCTGTCCCCACAAAGCCTCACGCAGCCATGGGGCAGACTTCTAACATTTGTGCTGGATCCACTGGGCTTGTGGGTATGAGTGCTGCACCCCGCCTGGGGGGACAGCCTGAATGCAGCCTAAGGGAGGCAGACTTGCTCTCTGAAGCCACGGCCGCCCTGCACCTGCCTTGGCTCTCTGCTCTTTGCAACCACCGTGAAAGGCCACTCTCTGCCATGGGCCACTTTGCCTTGGAACCAGCCAAGTATGCAGTGAAACATCCAGTAACCGTGAGCTAAATAAACCTTTCCTTCCTTCATTTTGAATGTCAGGTATTTGTCCCAGCAATGAGAGAAGAGTAACTGAAACAGAAAGGAAGGAAGAAAAAAGAATTATATTTATCCTGCTCCAAATTGTATTATGAGTATATTATGAGAATGGACAAAGTGAATGTAGATGGTGATTAGAGTCCCCATCCTAATCTTCCATAATAATCAAAAGATAATTCTAAAACATTAAAAGCTAAGGGTCCGGAATATAGCTCAGCAGCTTCAGCACCAGCCCAGCAGGCACAAAGTCCCGAGTTTGATCTCAGGTACAGAAAAAAAAATTAAATTAAAGATAGTAATATGAGCATGACATTTCTACGGAATTAAGGAAGCAAAGATCAGAAAATTTAGCCAAACAATTTGCAAGTGTTTAGAAGACACCATGCCCTTGTGTTAGGTGGTTTCTTGAGCTATGTAAATATACAATTTTAATAAAAAATTCAAACACACACAAAGGTAGAGAAAAAAGCACGGTGAACACTCATTCCACTTCCTGAGACATAACAGTTACCAAGAGCTTGAGGACCAGAGCAACAGCTCAGCAGACTAAGCGCTTGCTTAGGCAAGCAGAGGGACAGGGGCCCCAGCACCACTGAGTGGCACATGCCTGTAATCCCAGCACTGGGGAGGCCGAAAACAGGAGGATTACTAGAGTCTGAGCTGTGTCATGAGAGTCTGTGCCACATACACAAATAAAAAAATAAAAAATATTTTGCTATACTTGCTTATGTAAACATTACTTAAAATTTTAATTTTTCGAAATATTTAGAAGTATACATGGTAAGTCAATCATTACTTCTAAAGTGTGTGATTGATATTAGAAATTAGAAGGGGTGAAGAAAGCGAGAGCCTTTTCCTTTCCTATTATTTTATTTACTATTTTTGCTGGCTCAGCCTGCCCTGAGGGCAGAGCTGGAGCCCCATGTGGTGCTCGGGATCATGGATTGAGCCCCGATCCCCTGCATCTGCCTAAGCTTGCCTAGGCAGGCACTTTAGACTGCTGAGCTCTCTCACCAGCTGCTTTCCTTTTAAATAGTTTTGTTATTATTTTATTCTTTTTTAATATATTTGGTATAGGGTCTCCTCCACAGCTCAGATTCCTAGTGATACTCCTGTCTCAGCCTCCCCAGCGATGGGATTACAGGCGTGTACCACCACGCCTAGCCTCAGTGCCCAGCTCAGCGCACCCAGGGATGAGGCTGGCGTGGCATGTGGTGCAAGGGATTCAACCCAGACCCTGTGCTTCTCTAAGCAGGCACTTAATCCACTGAGCTATCTTGTCAGCCCTTTATTTATTTATTTGCGGAACCAGGGATTGAACTCAGGCCCTTATACTTGCCAGGCAAGCTTATTCTACTGAACTATCTCCCCGGCCCTATTTTTAAAGTTTATAAAATTGTGCCAAGCATAAATTATAGACATTTTCAACTCATTTAATCTTCATATTTATGAATACTTTAATCCAACAGTGGGAGGGAGCAGTGGGAAATGGGACAAAAAAGAAACTGCTATGCACATACATCAGCTCCCCATGGTGAATGTCACGCTAAGTGCTGGGACATGTACTGACGGAGACAAGAATTGAAAAACAGACATGGCAGTGCACACAGCATCAGGAGGCCAAGGCGGGAGGGGCCACGCGAGTCTGAGTCCCGCTACATAGTGAATGCAAGGCCAGCCTAATCTTCATAGCAAGACCCTGTCTCAGATGAAAATAAAAAAATTATGGTAACTGAACAAAGTGTATACTAGTTTTATTGCTACTTGATATAACAGTTAGTTGTATATCATTTGGATTTTTTCAATAAGCAGATTTTTTTTTAATAAGAATTTTAAAAAGGAGCTGGGGAGATAGCTCAGCGGTCTAAGCACCTGCCTGGCGAGCCCAAGGATCTGGGTTCTACCCCCAGTACCGCATGCCAGGCCACCTGGGAGCCAATCAGCCACTAAAACTGGGCCTGCTAGTGCACGCCTGTAATCCCAGCACTGGGAAGGCTGAGACAGGAGGATCACTGCAAGTCCAAGCTGCCTGCACAGCAAGACTCTGTACCAAATAAATAAAGGATTGTTTTTTTAAAAAAGAACCACAAAACATGTTCCCATTTCATATAACAACTCTTTGGGGATTTTTTTAAAGAGTCTTTTCTAAAGTCAGCCAGATAGCTCAGCAAACTAAAGCACCTGCTTAGGCAGAACGCAGTGGCCAGGGTTCAACCCCCAGGGCGCCGTGCCGGCCCCGCTCCCAGGGTGCACTGAGATGGCAACTGAGAATGGACGTGGTGACAAACACGTGTAATTCCAGTGCTTGGGAGGCTGAAAACAGGAGAATCACAAGTCCAATCTCCATAGTTAGACCCCATAGATCCTAAATACATTTTTTAAAAAGTCTTTTCTTCTACAGCATAAAAGTCCCAGCTCCTCCAAAGATACCTTAAGATGGATCATACATTCCTTTTATGAATAACTTTCACATATCCAGTTTGGGGAATAAGCTATGGTCACACTGTTTATAGCACTTGATGTTATGAATTCCTCACCATTGGGGGTTGCCCCCCCCGAATGTTGCTCTTAAAGATTTTCAGCACTACACATAGCAAAATAAGGGGTCCAAGGAGACCCTTAACCTTTCCTACTCAGGATTTCTGTATCTGCAGAGGCACGCGGGTGTTGCTGGCTCCTGACAGTCCTGCACAACTGTCTCACGGTGAATTCGGTGTCAGATCAGCTGTCTTCACCACGTGCCTCTACAGATGCAGAAATCCTGAGTAGGAAAGGTTAAGGGTCTCCTTGGACCCCTTATTTCGCTATGTGTAGTGCTGTTAATTTGTTTGTTTCATCACATCAGTAATACATAAATATCTTCTCATCAAAATGTACATATTATAGATACCTAGAGCCCTCATCAGCCACTTCTTCTAACTCTAGTCCACTGTCTGTTGCAGACACACACACATGTAAACACATCAACAAGACCTGAAA
>PVKA01040757.1:0-18545 GCA_004027165.1 Ctenomys sociabilis | reverse complement strand
TCTTTTTGTAATGAGAAACTTCTTCAGGTTACCTCATCCACTGTTTTGCTGGAAATAGAAGTCCCAGTGGGCCTTTTTTTATAACAAAAGCTCAGGCAGGGCATGTAAGTCACTAATAAAACACTTGCCTGCCATACGCAAAATCCTGGGTTCAGTCTCCAGTACTGAAAAAAAAAAAAACAACTAATTCTGTTAATATAATTACATATTATTTAATATGTCCTTAATAAGCAAAAAGTAGCTTCAAAAAATAGTAGGCCTTATTGATGACTACTTCAGATTATCTTCATTATACATTTGCTGTAAACCAGAAAGCCTAAGTGAAATTTCTGATCTGTGAAATAATAAAATGTATTTCATTTTCTATTATGTTGGATATATATATGTGTGTGTGTGTGTGTGTATACACTCTGATCCAGGTCACTACCTTATTTTCAGGATTTATGAGATAGTTTCTGAACCAGTTTTCCTGTTGCTGGTCAAATCCACCATCAGGCCATAGATGACCACCAGATTCACTTGCTGAAATTCGGCCATTCTTGTCACACTGTTATGGTTTGTGTGTATTTGTCCCCTCAAAGCCTCATGCAGTCACTGAGACACAGTTCTCTTTTATTTTTTTTTTTTTTTTGGCAGAACCGGGGATTGAACTCAGGCCCTTGTGCTTGCCGGGGAAGCACTTTTTCTACTGAGCCATCTCCCCAGCCCTGAGGCACAGTTCTGCAGTTTCATTAATTATTAATGATCCAAGGCTGGGCTCGTGGGTCTGAGTACTGCTGGGACTATGGGGGTGAGCGCTGCACCCGGCCTGGGGCAGCTAGCCTGAATGCAACATAAGGGACAGAGAGACAGCCTCGCTCTCTGCAGCACCGTTGCTGCTACTCCTCCCTCTGCTCGCTGCTCTTCGCTGCTACCAAGAACTGCTGCCCTCCGCCCAGTGCCCCTCTGCCTTGGAGCCAGCTGAGTATGCACTGAAACCTCCATTAGCTGTGACCTAAATAAACCTTTCCTTCCTTCGTTTTGGGTGTCCCAGCAATGAGAGAAGAGTAACTGAGACACACACATTCTCTGCCCATCAGGTACTTCTCTATACAACTTAAACATCAACTCACAATCTGTATTCATTTACTGTGACAAAATACCTGAGAAAAGCAATTTAGAAACAAAGTAATATTCCAGCTTACAGTTTCCAAGGTTTCAGTCCGAGGGCAGTTGGCTCTGTTGTGCGGGGGCCTGTGGTGAAGCAGCGCAGCGGCCTGGCAGGGAGTGTGGAGGAGCAAAGCCTGACAGCCGGGAAGCCCAAGGTGAAGAGGGGGCTGCAGACCAGGAGCCCTGTCGGGCTCACCGAGGCCCCACTTTCTTCCGCTATGTCCCACCTCCTCAAGGCTCCACCACCTCTTAGAATTGCCATAGCCTGGCACCAAAGCCCTTGGAGGACCCTGCAAGCCAAACTGCAGCACCAGCCTCCTGCATTCCTTATTATTTCTTCTTGTTGTTCTTAATTTTCCTCCCATTTAGGAACTCATTCATCTTTCTCCCTATCTTTTCAACTTACCCATTCTTAAAGGTTCTACATAAATTTCCATCTTAAAATGTCCTCTTAAGGGGCTAGGAAAATGGCTCAGTGGAATAAGTGCTTCTCTGGCAAGCACAAGGGCCTGAGTTCAATTCCTGGTTCCACCAAATAAAAAAAAGAAATAAAAATGTCCTCTTAAGACTGGTGGCGCACACCTGTAATCCCAGCTCTTGGGAGGCTGTAAACAGACAGATCACTACAAGTCCAGTCTTTTTTTTTTCTTTTTTTTCTATTTTTTTGGTGCAGGGTCTCACTATGCATGCAGCCCGCATTCATAGCGATCTTCCTGCTTTTTGCCTCCCATGTGCTGGGATTACAGGCGCGCGCCACCACGTCCGGATTGCATCACCAGTTCAGCGCACCCGAAGGCGGGGCCAGTGCAGCTTGGGGAACCAAGGATCAAACACTGGTCCCTGTGCTTACCTAAGCAAGCGCTTAGTCCGCTGAGCTATACCGCCGGCCCTTACACGTCCAGTCTAATAGTGACAGTGAACACTGAATTGTTGGCAGTAGTCACCATTCAACAAGGTAGGACTTGCCAGAGGAAGAATGGTTTGGTTTGGTGTTTAGTGAGAGAGAGAAAGAGAGAGACAGATAGACAGACAGACAGAGAGACTGAGAGAAAAAGGAAGTGACTTCTTTTCTTAAACTTGTTGATAGAAGGTGGAGGGAGAGGGTGGATTGATGGGTGAAGATTATGTTTTACGTTTAGAGCTTAAAGTTTGGCATATTTATGGGACCCAAGGCAAAGATCTGCTGTAGGAAAGAAGGAAGGAAGGAAGGAGAAGGAAGAGAAAAAGAAAAGAGAAGGGAGAAAGGAAGGGGAGGAAAGGGGAGGGAAAGAGAGGAGAAGAAAGGAAAGAAGGGATGGGAGGGGAGAGAGGAGGAGAGGGGGAGGGGAGAAGAGAAAAAAGGAGAGCAGGGGAGGGGAGCGGAGGGAAGGGGAAACTGTCCTAGGATTTATAGAACTGAAGTAATCTGGAGCAGAGGTAGACTTTTAGGAGTCATCAGTGTACACAAATGATCTTTCTTATCTTAGGTATGGATAAGATCACCTTTTAAAGTATGCTATTAGGTTTGCTTTCTAAAGTGCTAAGTTAGATGTATGGTCCTATGTTTTATTTTGTTTTTTTCACCCTTGAGGTCATTTTCTAACACCATCCACTTTTTTTTCCCTTAAGACAAGAACCAGCCAGGCATGGTGGCACATGCCTATAATCCCAGCACTTGGGAGGCTGAGGCAGGAGGATTGTTGTGAGTTTGAGACCAGCCTGAGCTACAAAGAGAGCTTAAGGCCAGCTTGAACTGCACAGTGAGACCTTGTCTCAAAAAAAAAAAAAAAAAAAAAAAAAAAAAAAAAAGACAAGAACCTTTCCAGTGCAGCTTTATGCCCCATAAATAGTTGTACACTTCATGGACTCAGTAAACATTTGTCGATTATTCGACTGTGTCAGTGTTGCATCCTAAGACACATCAACAATTTCCCTAGGGTTAATAAAAGTAATTGTGAACAGTTAGATAGTCTGATGTACCCTGGGAAGGCTAAAGATAGTGATAATAACTACCACATTTGCTAAAATTACAGCTAAGCTGCTGTACACAATTCAGGATTAAAGGTTCATTAAATAATAATACAATTCTTTCCCTGCCAAACTGCCCTACTTACTGTTCTGAGACAGGCATTAAATATTCCAGCTCCCGTGTTTCTGATGACTCCCTTTATCCTGTCTGCTAAGACTATATCCCCTCTCTACCTCATCTACCTCTCTGTAGACCTGTCTGTGAAGGCCATCCCAAACCCGTGGCTCTATGTAATCATTCCCACCTAGTATGCATGGCCCTGTTCCCTCAATTTTACCTATCTAACCACATCTCAGCCAAACTGGAGAGCAATCTTTATAATGTTTTATTATCTCCCTCACCTAGCACCATGCGGTAAGACACCTCATACTTCAGTGTTGAGGATCCCTGAAGCAGAGGTACTCAATAAGTCACAGGATCATAGACTGACAGACACGAAAAGAAACCTTTGAAATTCAGTGGTCTCACCCTAACACCTGATAGATATTGCACATATATCCTTCAATTGACCATGGAATTTCCCAAATATGAGTTCCCAGAAATTTGCTAAAATAGAGCTCCCCAGAGAACAAGCAGCACAGAAAAATGAGTCTAACCTTGCCTTCTTTTTTTTCTTTTTAATGTCTTTTGGAGACAGGGTTTCACTATGCAGTTCAGGATGGCCTTAAGCTCACTTTGTAGCTCAAGCTGGTCTTGAACTCACAACAATCTTCCTGCCTCCCAAGTGCTGGGATTATAGGCATGCACCACCATGCCCCGCAAACCTTGCCTTCTTAAAATGAAGAACCTTAGTTCCAAAGAGCTGAAATTACTTTCTCCACATCGCACAACTGGTTAGCAACAGGACCTAGGACCCTGGTTTTCTGGCCACCTGTAGTGAAGGCCTTTGCATATGGGCAAGGAACGTGAAGGCTTCTCAGCTCTATTACCTACAGAAAGGACACATACACATACATCTTTGACTTGCTACTTTCTGTAATGATATTCTAAGCTCAAGTTCTTTTTAATAACTGAACTAGACAGCTACCAGATTAAAACATTTTTTTTCTTTTTTTTTTTTTAAATTCCTTTATTTATTACAGTGTCTTGCTACACATCACGGATTCTTTTTTCGCGGGGGTGGGGTGTGAGCTCAGCCGGCCCTGCGGGGAGGGGCTGGCATGGCATGTGGTGCTGGGGCTCGAACCGCGGTCCCTGGGAGGCGCTCTAGACCGCTGAGCTATCTCGCCAGCCCAGATTAAAACATTTTTGAATTAACCTAAATAACTTTACAATTAGAAATGCTCTCTATGACATCACCACATCATAGGCTCAATTCCTAATGAAGTCAAGAAAACTTCCAAAATAAAATAATTTCCACTAAAAAGGGTGTGGTGAATTACCAAGTTTTCCAAAATATTTATTTCATGTAGATATGGGTTGTTTGATATTAAATTAAATTATCAAGCTTCATTTTGCTTTGAATATTCTATATAGAATTCAATCATTTTAAAATATAGGTTACTTCTTGAAATAGAGTATGTTGCGATAGTCTCTCAAAAAAGGGAATGTGGTAATAATTGAGTATAAATAGGTTCTACCGTGTCCTCTCAAGTGCCTGAAAATAGAAATAATTACTGCCAAAACAAACAGCTGTTCATTTAATATGTATCTCTGGTTTTTAAGACTTCAGAGGTACTATCACGATTTTTAAATGCCATGTAATAGAGAAATTATCTTTCTTACCCTCCCCCTTCCCCCATCTTTTACAGTAACAATAAGAAAATATGAATTTTACTTTTCAGACAATTGATTCAGCCTTGGTATTGTTTTATCTCCAGGGACTAGATTTACATTTAAAAAAAAATATGATGCACAAATGTGCACACACTGCTCAGCCAGCATATCATAGATACTATATAATAACATCTGGGAATATTAAACTTTGCCTTTACTGGCAATCCAATTGGCATCTTCAATTTACAGTGCAGATGTTTTATGCTGATGTGTTTTAGAAATATTTGAAGTATTCTCAAGACAGAATTCTGAGGTTTCTGCAGTGGTCCACTTCAGTCGTTTGAAGTTCTCCATACAATAGAATATATACTTAGATTTTTCCAAAACATGCTTTATTGAGAAAAGAAGAAAAGTTCAAGTTGGAAGCGCTCAGAGCTTCCCTGAGTCGTCTGTGTCTAATTCATTGGTGGCACTATTGTTTTGTCAGTCAGTAAGCGTTATGAGACCAGTCTGATAAAACTGTTCCTCTTCCCAGACCGCTTTGTAAAATCAAAGTCATTTCGATGCTTTGTGTTTATGAAAGGTGTGTATTTCTAAAGGACAGATATAAAAGTTCAATTTTATCTCTGAGCTCAGATATTTCAGCTCCACGTTATCCAAACAGTGTCGCCCATGATCGCGCTTAGCATCCGTGCGTGCAGAAGAGGCTCACAGGACCTGCAGACAAGGAGCCGCCCCGCCATGGTGCTCACACCCCGCGCTGTTCTTCCGTGCCAGGTCTCAGCCACTCCTGTGGGAGCCTGTTCCTGGCTCCACCAGCAGCTTCCCCGCTGGAGCACAATCTGGCTTTTGTTTGAAGGGAGCCGCCTTATTGTCGGTTGCTGGTGTTTGTCCCTGCTCCATTTCCATGACACACAGAGAGCCCCACAGTGTGGGCTGCGGAACCTTCTATTTCACTGGGGTGTAATTAACACACAGAAGCCACGCGGACTTGAGGGAATGCTTCTACATGGCCATAATTCCCAGTTCCGTGACTTATTAGCTGTCTTTCTTTGGATAAGAACTCTCTCTGACTGTTTTCTTTCTACAAAGATAGAGATAGCAACACCTTCCTGAGTAGTCTGTGCTAAGGATCAAGGTAGGGAAAAGATAACAACCACTTTCCCCTATCAGCTCCCTGCTGGGCTCTGCAGTCACTGTGCTCTAACTCACTTGACTTAGTCAGTGTTATGAGGCGCACTACTTCACTTCTTTTTAGTGTGACATAAAAGTTAACACTTTTTAAGTATAATAGCTAGTGGGGGCTGGGCAGATAGCTCGGTTGAATAACTGAAGCCTTGCCAAGCACAAGGGCCTGAGTTCAATTGCTGGCTCTACAAAAAAAAAAAAAAAAAAAAAAAAGCTTAGTGATATTAAATAAATTCACATACTTGGGTTATTGTCACAACTACCCATGCCTAGAACATTTTCATCTTCCCAGACTGAAATTCTGAACCCATGAAACACTCCTCACCGCATGCATCCCCAGCCCAGCCCAGGGTGGTCACAGGCCGCCTCCCATCTCTGAATTGGATTGCTCTGGGTACTTCATATAAAAGCTATCATATAATATGTGTCCACTTTAGTTCTTATAAACTAGCTAGAATTCAAGATTTAATTACTGATTACTTTGTTTTTTGACATGAAATTAAGTTAACCATTGCCTCCCATATATTACATTCACGATGTTACAGTGCAACCCAACCCACCTCCATATAGGTTTACCACCCATCTAAGGGGACATCAGACTATATCATGGTGGCCATCACGATGATGGTGGTGGTGGCCCTGTATTCTTTCACTTTATCTCCCCACCCTTTCACATCCTCTGAAACAGTAATTCCATTGTCAGGAAAGCCTTCTCTCTTTGCCTCTTCACAAAGCCTTACTCACTTTTGTCCATGTAAAACTTGAGGACTTTCTGGGCCAAGGCAAGCATTTGTAACCCTCTGGAATTGAAGCTGCTATTTTCCATCTTTCTTCTGTACTAGGTGCACCAACCAGTACTGGCATTCTAGAAAGTCTGTTTTAAAAAGTAGTCCTCTTTGATCTATGTGCAGAAACCACTTTCCTTCATGTCTTTTGTAAACTAAGGTGAGCTCACAAGATTTGTTAAGGCATTGAAAGTGTATGACAAAGAGGTGTTGATACTGATGTTTAAATTTTGGCTTTGGAAGGATGAATTTCTTTTTCTTTTTCTGTATTTTTTTTTTAAGGGAAGGGTCTACAGGATGTTCAGGGTCTCAACTAGATTAGTCTCATAGTGATTCTCCTGTTTACAGACTCCCAAGTGCTGGTATTGCAGGCATGTGCCACCACGCCCAGTCTCAACTGCCACCTCAGTGTACCCCCAGGCAAGGCCAGTACAGCAGACCCAGGGATTGAACTCCTGGCCCCTGAACCTGCTTGAAGGCACTTTAATCTGCTGAACTATTTGGCCAGCCCTAGGATGAATTTCTTGTTAACTGAAATAAAAAGAACTGGGAAGATGTCTAAGAATAGTAATGTAGTTAAAAGAGATTGTGTGGTGATTAGAGGTAGACTGGAGAGAAGAGAGGCCCTGGGTACTTAACATTTCCAAGCCAGCCAAAGGAAACTGAAAGGAAAACTAGACAGGAAGGAGGCAGGGCAAACTAGTATGGCATTCTGAAAGACTGGAGAAGAAAGTGCCTTCAGGAAGAGTGTCATAAGCTGTCAAGGGTGCTGATGGCCAAAGTAACATAAGGACTGAGAAGTGACCATTAGCTCTTCAAGCCTGGAAATCGCTGCTGACCTTCAAAGGAGTAATTTCCATATAGCGGTGGGAGAGGAAATCCTGCCTAACCTGAGTCCAAGACACAATTAGGAACAGAAAATGGAGATGACTACAATAAATAAAGAGACGTGCAGGAAATGAGCAGTGAAATGAAGGGAGTAGCTAAAGAGGACAATGGGCACAGAAAAGTTTTCCAAAATGGAATAACATCACAATTGTGTGTATTCAGTCAGAGGAAGTGATGCAGTAGAGAGGGGGAAAGTTATGAGGCCAACATCCTCCAGTCAAAGAACGAGGTAATGGAGCACAGGCACAGGATTGTCATTGCTGAGAGCATAGTGACAGTTGTGGAATGGTCCGTACATAGCTTGAGAAATGGTACTGTCTGTGGGCATAGATACTGCTAATGAGTAAAATAACAGAGAACAGGGAACATTCTGTGATCCCATCAAGTGTTCTGAGAAAACAAAGTCACCAGCTGAGAGTGAAGGACGAGGAGGAGATAGAGGTTTAACTGGATGTGGTGGCACATGCCTGTAACCCCAGTACTCCAGAGGCTGGAGTGGGAAAGTTGCAAGTTCAAGCCCAGCCTGTGCAATTTAACAAGATCCTTTCTCAAGATTAGAAGTAATTTAAAGGGTTGGGTTGTAGTTCCGTGTTCAAGCCCAGTGAAAACATACAGAGAGAGAGAGAGAGAGACAGAGAGATAAAGACACAGAGACAGACAGAAACACAGAGACAGAGAGACAGAGACAGATAGAAAGACAGAGACAGAAAGATCTTTTAGAAAGAGAAAAGGAATAAAATATACAGCAGTTCTAACCAGAGGATACTTAGCAGACTGGTTCTTTTTTGTAAGTTCTTTGTCATCCATTCAGGAAAAATTGGTACACAAATAAAGAGTAAACATTTAGAAGATTTTTATAGCAATTTAACAGTAAATTTTAAGGCTTAAATTAGTCATAAAAACTTGGGACTCGCATTTTTGATGTGTTTCTTTAATTTTATTTTCCCTGTGGTTCATTTCTGTTGTATTATGAGAAGCTCGTCCTTCCTTGCTGTTAATTTGAGAAATGATGGTTTGAAGAGTGAACTAAGCAAAATCAAGTATGATATTTGGGAAGCACCAGAAGCCCATTTGATGTTAGTAGCCAGGATTTAAAATGGCCATCATAGCTATTTTTATCCTGCATTATTCAACAACATAGTCAAGTTTTTGGTTAGAAACTCAGATACAAGAAAAGTTTTGGTTTCTGCAGTGAATACTACACAGGAAGGACAAGAGAGCTGTAGTAAAAGAGAGTTGTAGTACAGCAAATAATCAGTTATAAGCAGTGGCCATATGACTTGCCAAAGTTCAGCAAATGCAAATATAAGATCTGCGCATTTCTTCCTATGTAAATTTTACATTAAAAGAAGAAACTGTAAACAAATATTGAACATAATGCATGCCAAAGAGTTCAAGGGAAGTAGAGATGCCTGTCACTTACTACAAAATGCAGAAATTTGAGGGCCTGGGAAATGGCTCAATGGAATAAGTGCTTCCCCGGCAAGTGCAAGGGCCTGAGTTCAATCCCCAGTTCCACAAAAAAGAAAAGAAATTTACTTTGAAATCCATTCTAAATGATGAAGTGAATAGATACAGAAACAGATAAATGAGTGATAAAAATGATAAAATTTAAGTGGCCAATATGTCAAGAGTTACTTTAAAATTTCCCTCCATTTCTGCTTTTCAAAGATTTTCATAATAAATGTTAGGGGAAATATTGCTTGAATATTTTTGTGACCACTCATTTTTACAGATTATTACCTCCCGAAGGACAGAGGTCATCATATCTGGGAGATTATCTCACCCACATTTCCTGTTTCACAAATGAAGAAACTGAGCCCTGAGGACATTGAATGACTTCAAATAGCAACTAGGAGCACATCTGATATGTTTTACTCACTACTCAGTTTCTTTCCATCTCACCAGAGCCTTCTGAAGTCCACAACTCAACCCTAAAGGACACATGGAAGGGTTTCTAGAAAGCCTACAAAATCCCAAAACCTCAATGTAAAAGTTTCAGTATTGTTCAAATGTGTGTGTGTGTGTGTGTGTGTGTGTGTGTGTATAGTATTGTACTGTGTTGTACTGGGAATCAAACTCAGAACCTTGGGTTTTCTAGGCAGATGCTTGTGCCACTGAGCCATACCCCTGGCCCTGGTCTTTGATTTGAAAGAGATTCTTGTCTCTCTAAATATTTTTCTTTTCTCCAATATTGCTGAGTAGATTGTTAAGACATTTAAGAAATACCTAAAAACTTACAATGTGTTACATGAATAATATTTTAGACTGGTCATTGATAATGGTATTAACTGTTTTTTAAGTTCCAAAATATGCCATAAGGATATGAGTAATAGCCTTCATGCTCTTTATAGCTTATTGTCAACCTTGTCCCACAGAACTTTTATTTCACATTCTGAAAAATAATTTTTTTTCTTTTTATCTTCTTCTTTGACGTCTAGAGATCACTGTTACTGCTTAAGCAAATTCACTTACAGCTTTCACATTTTTGTTTCCAAGCAGGATACAATGCAGCATCTGTCAGGTTCAGGCAGTGAGTCACCTGCCCTTTACCACGGTCTGCGTGACCTTCACCTCTGAGGACAGGGATAGGCTGGTGTGCTCAGCCTAGCCTGTGCTCCACCACTGACTAAGGAAGAATCATCTCCTGACATTAGCTTTCTCATTCATAAATAAAATTTAAAACCTCCCAAAATATCCTAAATTATTATTAATGTGAAATAATATTTTAAATAATCTATAGAATATGATAAAATAAAATACACAATGTGTTTGGTCAAATCAAGGAAAAACTTAAAGTTTGTATAAGAGATCAAAGGTATTGTAAGTTATTGAAGAAATGACCAATTTGGCCAGGATTTTCCTAAAATTGGGGGAAAACACTTCCTGTCTCATATTACCATGTCCAGGATGACACTCCCATCTACTTGGGTCTAAGCTGGCCAGCCCTCTTTTTTCTTATTTCCCAACCCAGCCAACGGCTACCTTCACCTCTAAAGGCCACGTTTGTTGAGGCAAGATCGCAACAGCTTATACTGACTTCCTTAGGCTTTTCCTCAGGTCCAAAGACAAGCTAAAATAGCACTGTCTGCAAAGCCACTTGGGCTGTCACAAGAAAGAAGAAGAGAAGAAGAATTGTGCAGGAAGGAAAAGAGTCAATGAGACAAATTAGAGGAAATAAAGAATTCTGGTGTGGATTGAACTGACAAGCTCAAGAACAAAATGATAAAGACCTTTAATCACGTCAGAAAGTCTACGGAACTGTGTAAGTATGAGGACTAGAAAATGTTAATAATAAACCTTATCCTATTACATAAGAGACAAAATGAACTGCCAAAACTTCAGAAAGGTCAGATCTATCATATATTGTATCTCTATTGAATCCTCCTCCTGAAAGCTAATTGGAAGTCTAATGAAGAATTTGCTTCTCTAAGAAGGTGCAATCTTAGAGTGAGTCAGATGCTTTAAAATATGGGAGCTCTTGGATCCCTGTGGCTGCCACAGAATCGCACCTGGGGTGATCTGCCATAGGATGAGACACTAGAGCAGGCGAGCTGTCTGTCACAGGGAGGCCAACCTGAGGCTAGGCAGCAGAAGGTCAGCTGATATATGTGTAGACGAAACCGGAAAAACAGCAAAGCCACATTCAACCAAGATGAGCAGAGCTGGCCATCAGCACACAGATTAGTTCTTCCACAGGAATACCCTTCACTGTGTGGGGCCCAGAGAGTGCTCAGTATGGACCAAGAAGGAGACTGCTGCAACCTGCTGAGCTGCCTCCCTGAGCTTCTAATCAATATCAGTACCACAGAGGGAACCCCAGCGTGAAGTGTCCCGGATGCAATAGGGACAACAAGGCCTTGGACGTGGTCTTGCTCCCAAACGGAACCTACTTCCCTTGAGCATCCATCTCTAAGTACTAATATGTAACACACACAGAGGACAGGAAGCATGTTAAACAATAACAGAGGGTAGCAATCAGCGAAATCCAGCCTGGAAAACCCTATAGGGCTGGGGTAGAGCATAGTCTACAAAATAAAAAAAAAAAGACTAGTTTACAGAAAGATCAGTTTAAAATACATTTATAGACAGGCTGATCTGAATAATGATTTTAACAATATTAAGATATTATTGGTTATTTACATGTGATATTAGTATTGTGATTATGTTGCTTTTTAGTTCTTATAGAAACATATAGTAAAATATTTGTGGATGAAAGGATGTATTTGGATTCATTCCAAAATAATTCAGTTGGGAAGTGGGAGTAGTTTTGAGTATAAAGAGAACCAAATAGGACAGGAATTCACAATTATCTGAAGATGGTTAATGAGTATGTGAGGTTTGTTACCCAATCTTCATGTATGTTTGAATGTATCCATTAAAAAGTGCTTCAAGAGTGTGAGAAAACACATTTACCTATAATATATGACAGGCCAAGGTGCGTGGATGCTGTTTTTCCTCATGATGATACATTTGGAATTTACTCTTCTAGTGACTATGTCCTGCAATTTCAAAATGCCTTTTTCTGTTTGCAGATATCCATTCCTCTGAAGCCCCCAGTGATGTTAGCCATGCAAAGAGATCCTGGGGCTAGAGAGTAGTCTGAACCAACTGAAGAACAGAATAAGCATTAGCAGCTCCACAGCTGGGCATTTATCCCAAATAGTCGAGGTCAGCGTACAGAAAGACATCCGCGCTCCCATGTTCTGCACAGTGCTGTTCACAGCAGCCAAGGTCCAGGCACAGCCTAGGTCAGCGGGTGAAGGGCTTGGAACTGCAGGCTGTGTGTGCCCAGGGGAGGGCTGTGTGAGCTCTTGCAACAGAGTAGCCCTGTCTCCTTCAATAAATGAATGGAGAACAATGTGCTGGGTAGAATAGACCAAGCATGCTCTCTCTCCTCACTTCTCTGTGGAATTTAAAAGGATATAAAGTTCTCACACACAAACAATAAATGATTAAGGAAATAAGTGGAAATGCTCATTACCCTTTGATTGTTACACAGAGAGGCGATAGCTTGGTGGAATAAATGCTTGTCTGGTAGGCTCAAGGTCCTGAGTTCAATCCCTGGCACAAAAAAAAAATTATGTAAATGATTGTTACACAGATACATGTATCAGATTATTGCATTGAACTCCAAAATTATGTACAGCTATTAGAAGTCAATTAAAATTTTTAACAAACAACTAAAAACAATAGAACTTACACACACCACAGTGATAGAAAGCTGAGGCTGGAGGTAGGAGAGACAGGAAATGGCATCTACCAGTGCGAAGCCTCGGGTAGAAGGAGGAATACAGAGCTGTTGTTTTAGACCTGTGGCACAGGTGGAGGTGTACTTAGGGTTACACCTTGCGAAGTCACTAGAAGAGTAAATTCCAAATGTTGTCACAATCAATAAATATTTGAGGTGATTGATATGGCAATTAGCTTGCTTTAATTAACCTGCAATGTAATAATAAATACATCATTCTACTGCATAAATACATACAACTTCAACTTGCCAATTCACAATAAAATTGTGAAAATATAAAAGAAGAAAGGAAACTGTGGTAGAAGCCCGTGTGCGGTGTATGCTGAGGAAGGGGAGCAGTTAGTACATAGTCACTGAAAGACTTCTGTTTTCAGCCAGCCAGATTTCTTAAATTATTAAAGTCATCTTTGGGACAAAAAATAGCCAAGTAATACAGAAGATGGGGAAAAGGCAAAAAGCAAAAGTTTCTCTCTAAATACCCAGCCTCCCTCTCGAAAATGAGCAACTGCTCAGTTTGTACTTTGTGAGTGTGCTGTCAGAACTCTCCAACCCGTAATTGTGGGAATGTGTTGGGTATACATGCAAAAGTCATTTTTAAAGAATATTTGATTAAGCTCAAAGGCAATCTGGCTTTGGTTATTGTGTTATAAACAATTGTTAGTGATCATATAATCCATCTGTATTTTGTCCCAACACTTCTCCTGACAAGCAAACATAGAGCTTAATCATAGTCCCTTAATCATATGATTTTCCTTATCATTCAAATAGTTTATATTTTTCATAAGCCTTTGAAAATATAGCTGAGTTTTTCACACTAATATAAAAAGATACACTAAAGTGTATCTTTACACTGGCTGAAAACACATTACTGGCTTTTCTAGCATTGTTTTCTAAATCTTCAAAATTATAATTGTTAGATTTTTTTTCTTTGAGGCTAATTGTAGACCTATGTCACATCAACAGAGTAATGTAAAGTTTTAGAGCATGAAAATAAAGAAAAATGATATCCTTGCTTGTTTGTATATCATCTGCCTGATTAGGAATACAAATGTATGTAGCAAAAAATTCAAAATACATTAAAATTGCAGCAGTAGGTTTTCATTACTATGTGGGATTACCATCATGCATTACCACACCCAGAATCTGTAGCCAGCTCAGCACTCCCAGAGGTAAGGCCGGTGCAGTTTAGGGTGCTACAGATTGAACCCTGGTCCCTGTGCTTGCTTAAGCAAGTGCCTGGTCCACTGGGTTATCTCTCCGGCCTTACCTCTGTAATTTTTAATCTTTTTTCAAGTTGTAAGATTTTATAGCCATAAACAAAAATGTGTTATTCTATAAAAAATTTAATCCACTAATTTTCTACAGGACAATGTGATTATGGAGCTCTGAAAATGACTCTTGAGCTGGGGAGATAGCTCAGCAGTCTAAGCACCTGCCTGGCAAGTGTAAGGACCCCAGGTCGACCCCAGAGAGGCTGAGATAGGAGAATCACTAGGAGTCTGAGCTGCATAGTGAGACCTGTATCCAACAAACAAACGAGCAAAATGACCCTCAATTGAACATTGACTGCAAGTTCCTTTTTTTCTCTGATTAATTCTTGCAATTCAAGGTTCATCTAGAGCTTGAGTCATGATTGCCACTTTTTTAATGCTCTTTCTGTTGACCTGTGGTTATTTAGTTTGTGCTCTTCCAATAACCATTGCTGTTTCAACTACAGGAAAAGAAAAATAGAAAGAGCATAAGAGGTAGCTCTTACTTTGTTTCCACACAGGGCTGGTTTCCTGGGCATGTGCCTTGTCACTCAGGGCCCCGTGTTCCCCAGGACCTCAGACTTGCTTTGGTGCTCTATGTGCAACATCTTGTAATTCCTAAGAATTTCACACTGTCTGGTAAGGAGTCGGGGACACAATGGTGTGAGCTCGTCCCCTCCTCCCTGTATGGGCACCCACCTGTGGGATTCCCAAGACAGAGAGCATATACCACCCCAGGGGCATAGCAAGGCTCCACTGCCTCCCACAAAGTGTCATAAGCAGCATATGCAACAAGAAATGAAAGACAAATTTGCCATTACTTTCTTATACAAACTACAAAACACAAATTGCATCACTTCAGTGATTCTACACACAACTTAAATACTGTTACTTGCCATTAAAATTCATATCTCACCACATAAAGGTAAATGTTTTAAGACATGTACCAATAATTTAAATTTTTCTTTGCTTAGAGGAGCATTTAATGACAAAACAACAACAAATACTGTGGGAAGTCAAGAGAGGCTGTGAAAGAAAGATAAAAAGCTTTATAAAGCAGTAACTTTAATGATCCTTTTTCCCTGAATTTTTGAACAAGGAGCCCTGTGTTTTCATTTTACAGGCGGCCTCACAAACTGTACCCAGTTCTGGTTACGCGTTCTTTGTCAGCCCGAGGAATCCTTCTGCAGGAAGCATCTGTCTTCCATTCTGAAGTCATTAGTTCACCCTCACAGCTGAGGTTTGGCTGGAGAAAGAACATCTTTATTTTGGCAAATGGGCAGAGCTGGCAAACAGAAGTAGCAAAAGGAATAATCGTGTGGCCTAACATCGAGTATGCTGAAATGCTTAGGTTCCGATAGATTAGGTTTTCTTAGCTCCATTGTGGTGTACAGCTGTGGATTTTTCACACTGAAGAGCAGTTGTCAAGTACAGTAAATATCTTTCCTTCATCACTTCTCAAGCCTTCCCAATGTCGGCTTACTGGGAATTTTATGTTCTCTTACAGCTACTAGGAATGACCCAGGCCAAAGCAGAAGCAATGAGATTAATTTTTATCGTGTGCCTTTCTGTCACTTTTTCTGATGGAGCACCTTCAGATGATTTCAGCGTGTATTTTTGCAAGCCAGGTTGGTGGGTTCCACAGTGCTAGGCACTCGGGACATGGTGCATTAGAAAGCCCCCCTCTCACGGGGTTTAAGCCTCACAGCCCTCCAGAGGGAATTGAGTGAGGCCACAGTGTGGTGCGGGTGATCAGGTGGTTCATGGGGAGAGACCTTTTGTGTCTTTTCACACAGCCTGGCAAATTCTATTTTTCTTGCTACATAAATCACTCCCCCATGGCAAGTTAAGCATATTACACTAACCTAGAGCACCACTGGGTAAATATATTAGTGCTGCAGGAAATAGTTAGACGGGACTGAGACTGACTCATTGGTGAGGAAGAAAAATACTACTTTGGAAAAAACAGAACCTTCATCCTCCTGCATCAAGACTTCAGTTTCCCTGATTTGGGAAGCTAAGCACAGAAATGCTATGTAGAAGAACTGGACCACCCCAGAACTCCCCAAGTCCCAAAACTGCAATTCAGAGTAACCCCACTGATAATGATTGAAGTCCTTGCTCGGTTGTGGCAGGTTGTTGTCCTGCTTCCTTAGTGCATTTACCTGTAGGTGTCTGAGGCCCTGTGCTCTCTGCATTCACGCACACGTCTCCATCTCAGCACCTACTTCAGGTTAGCACCTCACTGTGTGCTTCCAGAGCCAGGTGCCCGGGAGTCGCACTATTGGCTCCATCAAGCCTGGCACATGTCTGATGGAAGCACCATTTCCTTCTTAAGTGGAGCTTGGAAGAGCATTTCCTGAGGTGGCCATGGAAGGGATAACTGGAATGGAAGCAGCATTCCTGAACAATCTCAGAATATAGTGGTTGGAATAACTAGGCACTTCAGTTCTGAACAAGGTAATAGCAAAATATATCAGCCAGTGGCAATCAACATCTAGAATTTAGCAGAAAAACTAAAATACCCGCTTGTCCATGAGCTCCAGAGAGCTTCAGAGTCTTTCTTTTTTGATTTCCTTCACTAGGAAGTTTGGAGAATTTTTTTTACCTAGAGGGTTGACATTGGGTTAGACTTAGAGCTGCCTGTTCATCATTTGTTAGTCCTTTCTGTAATGAGAAATGGCCCCTTCACTGAGTACTTTTCTTCAGTAAAGAGACAATAAGTCTCAAAAAAAAATAAAAAATAAAAAAATTTTTAAAAAGAGACAATAAGTCTCCAGAAGAGAGCACACAATGTGGGGGCCAGCCCCATCCATCCAATACCAAGAGCTACTTAGTTGGTTGATGGCTGTGTCCAGAATGTAGAGAGCTGAGCACATTCTTTGCAGTTTGTTTCCCATCTCTGCCTCAAGTCATACCTAATGCCTTGGCATCAAGGCAGACAGAGTAGCAGCGTCTGATCTATTGGCAGGAATTATGAAAAATGTTTCACGAATGGTATTTATGTCCCTGATACTCAGTGTGTACAAAATAACAGATACACATTCTGTCCTCTGCTTACAGTGAAGTTGGCAAAATCAGACATGAACACTTGTGAAGATCTTTTCCTACATCTGAGTCCTCTATGGCCTGTAAGCTCCATGTCGCTGGAGTCTGTATTCATCGCATTCCTTGGTAACCCAGTCTCTGCCCACTTGATTAAATACCAATGAATAAATAGAAACCAAAGAAGTCACAATGAAAGTGTTCTGCTAAACAGGAAGCAGCTGGGGAAGTAAGACAGGTCCATGGATCGTCACGGTTTGGAGGGAAGATGAGCCCTTTAAAGAAGCCTATAGAAGGGAATTCAGGCACCGGGGGCATGACCTCGAAGGAAATACAGGGACTGGGCCTCTTCTTTCTTTTCTCTCTGCTTCCCAGCCTCCTTAAAGAGAGCAGCTGTGGTCCACCATGAGCTTCCTACAGGAATCTCTATCTCACCACAGTCCCAAAGCAATAGAGCCAAGAGACCATGGACTGAAATTTCTGACGCTGGAAGCCAAATTAAGCCTTTCCTTCCTTTATGTTGCTTATCTCGGGTATTTTATCATAGTTACAGAAAGCTAATACTATGATGCTGATGAATGATAAGTGCCTACATATTACATTTGTTTGTGAATTATTAAATAATGAGATTTATCACATGTCAGCATCGTGCTAAGTGGTACTCACATGTACTATCGTATCATCATTAGTAGGTATTATTGGCTGACATTATTAGCCCTTTTGTGGACGAGGGATCTGAAGCTTAGAGATCTGAAGCTTCCTCAGGATTGAAAAATATTACTCAAACTCAGATTCTGGACTCAAATCCAGCTTCATCTAGGTCTAGTGTTGCTGGTTTTTCTTTTTTTTATTTTTTCAGGGCTAGGAATAAAGTCCAGGGCCTTATAAATATTAGCCAGGCCTTCTACCATGAAGGCATATGCCAGACCCTACTCATGTTTGTATACACTACAGCATTACTGAAATTCAAGTATTGAAAAGCTACATGATTCAAAAATCAATGTGAGAAGCCATGTGATTGGCACAGGAGGAGGGCATACCACAATGATAGAGGATGCATAAGTTCCGGGTTCAAGCTCCAGCACTGGAAAAGAAATTATATATCTAGATAAATAGATTTATGATTTCTGTCCAATTGTCCCCCCGAATGCCTCATGCAGTCATAGGTGGAATTCTACAATTTTTGATTAACTCATAATCCACTGGCATTCTGGGTGTGAGTGCTGCTGGGATGCTGGGTGTGAGTGCTGCTGGGATGCTGGGTG